>JABUQX010086904.1:0-32500 GCA_015478945.1 Trachelipus rathkii
AAGTAATATAATACGTATATAATAAATTCTATAATTCGTATTTAAACATTCTAATTTTCTACTATATTTACCCTATCTACTTATATTACTCTACCGCCTTCTCACGTGCATCATGGACCTATTATGGTTCTGCCAATAATACTTCTACTGGTGAGCTTCCAATAGTGTTCTATCCTCTACTTATTAATTATTCTGTGGGTTTACTGAAGAGAAAAATGTGATATATTATGTGTATTCCATGTCCTCTACACGATATATATATACATAGATCTATATATATAAGTATATAATACGTTACAATATTTTCGTAAAAAACGAGAATTTAAATTAACAAAAACAACCAACAAATATATTTGAAATTTTTTCACACGCTAAAAATTTAAGCCAAAGATCTCCTAGATTATTTTCTTAAATGTCTACTATCATTATTATTTCTAGATCTAATCAGAATGATGACCTGTTATCATTCTTCTTCTTTCCTATCTGTAAACTTCCTATAATTCTTCTTCTTCCTGATCTGTACTATAGTAGTCCCTGACCTTCCTTCTTATGTCTATCTTCGTCTTCTTTTTATCGCGCCCAACCTCGTCGCCCGGCTGCGGTGGCTTCGATTAGTGTATGATTAGAAGCATGCCTAGATGCTTCCTTCAGAGTTATTTACACACTACCCCCGCTTTTCTAGTGGCACGTACGTGTGCTAACATTTGTTCGTTTCTGGAGTTACGAAACGATCGTGTTTTAGATGGTTTAGTCATGTTTTGATACATATGCTGCGTGACTGGTGATGTTGCCGTGCGTGGCGTTTTATCCGTTATGGTTTAGGAACGTCATTGTGGTCGTGCGTTTTGGCGGGCCTGATCACTGGGTTCCTTCACTGGAAATACCTCGTGTGGACTAAAATAAATGTTACGTGGAATCTTTTCTCCGCGTTTTTTATTTTTTCCGCATGCGGGGCAGCCTCAACTGGACTCCGGCCGCGCGCGGGGAGATGAATCAGCCTAACCCTCGTCATCTCAGAGATGATAATATATGAGTATATATATAATATATCTATATCATATAATATATATATGATAGATAAATATATATATAATATATATATAATATATATATATAATATATAAGTATATATATATATATATATACGATATATATATATATATATATATGATATACATATATATATATGACATATATACTAAACGATTTTTTTTTATTTCTATGTATATATATTACTCACCACTACTACAACACAGCCCAACACACCACACAACTTATACAAGTAGTCAAGCACACCAGCCGAGGGCATATTGCATGCCCTTGTTTACCCATTAATAGAATTAAAATAAACCCACCCTGGGGTCTTCAATAAACCTATTCTCTCTGAATATAAACCCCCCCCCCTCAAAACGTATTTGAGTGATAAAAAGCAACATATTTGGCCTTGAACCTTTTGTCGCAGAGACCATGGATATCTTTGGCAGCGCGAGATTTTGTATTTTGGTCGTTGTACGCGTCTTCTGTTGGAATCTCTCGAGAACTTATTAAGTAGAGAGCCAAACCGAGAGAGTTCTCGTAGAACCGTCTTCAAATGTTTGTTCGTTTTGAGGAGAATCGCTCTAATTTGTATTTATGAGAACCCTAATTTTTGCAACCCTTATCGATATATGAATTGAGCCAAATCGTGTGCGTAAGCCACATCTCTGTCTGTACGTGCCCCACCGGCGAGAGTTGTGTACATTTTGTGCGTAACATTGCTATATAATAATTTTTAGAACCCCTACCCATCTTTGAGATGAATCCAATATTTTTTGAGAACCCAAATTTTTGGCACCCTTAAATTTTGGCAGTCATCGTAATGAAGTTTTGTAGTCAATCTTTCTCTCACGCCAAATGAGTTTTTGGGCAAACCCTAAGTGTCTTTTTTTCCGGCATACCCCGCTATCTATTGACAACCACTCGATAGAAAAGATATTACCGCGACCTAAAAATCCGCTCTCCAAGTATAGCAACCGTTGTGTCCATACCGCGCATCACCAACACCACCTCCACAACGTCACATTTTTTAACCCTAACCAACCCAACAACCTGGTTTTCATGGGTCAATTTAATCCCAAGCCACCCTAACTGATTTTAGCCACTCCTTTAGGGGCTTAGCCCTTTTTTTTGATGTCTTTAACTTTTCTTTTTTGTCCTTGACCTTTGTTCCAAAGCTTGACAGATACCGATGGGTCCCAGATTTTGACCCACGGTAAATTTTTGTCCCTTCCTTTAGGGGCTTAGCCCCTTTTTTTTTTATGTTTTGCTAGCCTACACCTAGCGACAATCACTCAGCCCAACATAGGCCCCCACACCAAAACAGCCTACACCTACACCCCATCTAAACCATCTACCGCACATATCTCTATCTACCATACACGTAACCTACCTACTCACATACATGAACCTAGCCCCTTACCATCACCACAGTACCATATCCACATACCATAAGCCTACCACACTATCCTTACCAATCTAACCCATAAGCCCCTCCACCCAATGCCTATCACCTAAACGTACCACTCTAACCCACTCTAAGCCTACACCACTAGACCCTAGTCAAACCTAACCTATAGCCCCATCCATGTCCCAAGACAAACCTTTGTCCAAACCTCAAAAGAGTGTACACTGGCAGCGACCAAAATATGCCTCTTTTTGAGAGGCGTATCTTTGCCCTGATCATAAACTTTAGGTACATGTTTTAAAATGATCCTGAAACCCCCTCGATGACTTGGATCTATACCGCTCAAAAGCATAATTGTCGCATAATGCATGAGACTGAGCAACACACACAACAACTATCTACACCACACGTCCCCAATAGCCTTAACTGATATATAATCCATACGGACAAAACAACCAACACACCACCCACCACACACCAGCACATCGACCACCAAAAACCCACACCCCGCTAAAGGTCACTTTAGCACTTATGACACACATTGCACCCACCATATGACTATTTTAAATACAAATCCACATTTCAACTAGCTGACACTGGGTCACATTCTACACTTATCTCAAATCACGTTATCAATACACAAACTTAACCTATAATATATATTATATTGATAGTTTATTATTTTTCGATCAGCCTTTGGTCTTCCATGGGTCAATTTAGACGACAGCCTAATTTATTTGACATTCCTATTTTCGGCAATCCCTAATTTTTTACTGACGAACCCTTTGGTCATTCCTAGGGAGACATATTTTGAGATCCCTACAACGTTTTATACGCTTCCAAAATTATATCATACCTTTTGACTATTTTCCAGGTGATAAATCAAATTATTCATTGAATCATATTGTACACTATTTTTTTTTTGAGAGCCTTGTATAAGCTTTTTCTGATATGCTTTTTCGATGATTCCCAAATATGACACCGTCAAAATAAATACTCTAATATAGTGAGATATGTATTTCTATTAGTGTTCTTCAAATGATTATTCTTTAACAACTAATCAACTGCGTTATGATAAAGTGCCACAATTAACGAGTAATGCTCAAGAACTGAGTTAAGCTCATTAAAGAGTGCCAAGTGAGTGCCTAATCATAGTGCCTAAACGTGAGTGCCATATACAGTTAAGATGCCTACTCAAGTGAGTAATTGCCATTCTTTTTATCCACAAGTACCCTTTTCTTTACTAAGCCTCTCACCTCTGAAAGTAAACTACCTAGAATTAAGCCCTAAATATATTAGTAAGGTGTCTACCCCCTAAGGTATAATTCAATGAGAATATGTAGGAAATCCGGATTGGTGCTATTAAATTAGACAATTACTGCTGATGAAAAGTCTTTACCTACAATAACTATTGAGAATTAGTATTCATATTTTAGTAACAATAAATTCAGATAAAAAAATATAGTAAATTTGGCAGACACAAGAGTAACTATTATAATAACCCTAATATATTAACTTAATACACAAATCACCTAACTAACACACACACACTACACAACACAATGTTAATATTATCTATTCATCTCATCTCATTCTATATACACCCTTCTATCCCATCCACACATTTCTACTATATATTACACACTCCACATCACATCACACATCCTTCACATCTGCTATTATACGCCTCCAATCATAATCATAACTATAACATACGTTAGGTTCAATGAACCTTACACGTAATATTTATACACCTGGAACCCTTTTTCATATTCTTAAACCTATTGAATCATACCTATCCTTACTAACCTATTTCAAGCATCCTTCAACTAGTTCTTCATCATAATTCACGTCATTCGTAAGTTCTTATCCAGAGATTATTCTTCGATGTGGCTCAAGCATTTAATTATCGACCTAGTCAGCATCGTGAGACTGCCTATTCCATTATGAAGGTTCATTTAACTCTTGAATGACTCTATCAGTAACTTCTATTGATAGGACGTCATCCTATATTTGATAGCTATACCCCTATATTTGATTGAATTATCTAATAACAAATATCACTTTATGATGAAATACTTCTACAATTTCAATTATATTGTCTATCTACTATCTAGATCACGGAACAAATAAGTCTACATATCTATCAACCAGTGAACTCAGCTGTAAGTAGCCTATGATTATAAAGAAGTATAATATACCTGACTAGAACATAAGATATAACTAAGGCCAATATATTATACTACCCTATAAGACTAACCGCATGATGATGCGTCCCTCTATATATATATAAATATTCCAGCGTACACCGAGCTCTTACTATATATAATAATAGCCTAGTAGCGGCGGCCCTATTTTCTTCTTTTGTGCTAAAACCGATGGGGTGCGGCACTATATCCTTATACCCATCATAACAAAATTTCCTATGTTTGTGCCTGATAACCGGCGAGGAGTAGTTACATAAATAAAATACATCAGATCTTTTCCGTAATTTATTCACCTCCCCCTAAGCCATGCCAATTTGAACGCCCTCTCCCTCAGTGTAAATCGAAAAGACCATACAATACAAGTAGTTGTATCAATTTGGACGTACCCCTTACGGAAACAGTCCGTCTATAGAATAACAAATTCGAAAAAATCCAAGATAACCTACCAGAGTAAAATCAGGATAGTATAAAACAATTATTACATTATTCACCCAATTTTCCCAATAACCAAGTTAAACACCAGTAGAAAATTAATTTACCGGACTAACTTTTACTCATATAAGAATTACCTCACCTCAATACATATCATTATACATACTAAGTTTTCATTATACGGTATGAGTAATTTAATAAAGAAATTCATCATAAATCATGAACTATTTATACTTAGTCTTCATTTTTAAATACCCCACCACAGTAAAAATGCTAACTTACATCATAACACTATGAAGTTTAAATTCTTCATTTTTATTTATAATCCAATTCATCGCTAAAATTTAATAATTACATATCTGCTACACATATAATTTTCAGTAACTTCTTAAAAAACTTACCTGGGACCTAGCGATCTACGCCCGACACTTTTATATTACAAATTGACTTAAATCTTTTAATTCATAAGATTTTTAAAAATTGTAACAGACTATACGAATGAAAAAAGCTTCAAAAATGCTCACGTTGCCACAACGACATACTATATACACACAACATTTCAACCATTATCAGAGTATACTAACAACCTGCTAGTTCCTTTGAGAGTTTCCCCTACATGTTAAAAATAACATCTAAACATGACATACCTTCTACACCCCATGCATTCCCGACATACAAAGCACACAGTACAATCAATAGAGGTGTTTAACAACTAAAAACACATGTAACACCCCTATAGATAAAGAACGGATTGTATGCTTTTGCTTCCAATTTAATCCTCAAACATTCATCGACTGCTCCCGTTAATCCCATCACTACCAGTGTTTTACCCAATCCCACCTAACAGCCCCCAAAGTTAAAGCTAGCCCACCACACTTCAGACGCCCACCCTACACAATTATGTAGTCCACTCACCCACTTCTTTAATTGTACGAGCAGTCCAAAACCCCATTATAACCACGCCCTGAACACCTGTCAAAAAACTTGAATCTTTTAGCTCCAAGAACAATAACTTCATTAACAAGGACTGCGCTTACCCCATACGCTTAGAGAGCCAAGTCTAAGTAACACTATTCTATTTAATAAACAACCTCCACAACACCGTAGCGATAGACTCTAACATACCCCAAATTATATGCCCCAACCATTAGGGGAGACAGATGTCTTGAGGCCCCCCTACTGCTTCGTATACCAACAACAGAGTTTTGGACACCTACTGAGCTAACATATTTCCGCCACGTAAACAGTCTAATTACTCAATTTGTAAGTATCAAAACAAACTACAGTACCTTTTATGCCCAAGTGTCTAAATCGTGCCCCTAAGTACAAACCAATTCGAGCATTTACTGCTTCCTTTAGAGTCTCTTCAATTCACAAAATTTGACTATTTAACCTCCACAGCAGAAATTTACGAATTACATATCCCATTGGGCTCTGCACTAACGAACAAACATTCAGAGATCAACGCAGAAACACTTCGAGGTAGTCCCCTAAAAACTTCTTTATCAAATATTCGTTATGATAACAACTAATATTATAATCAGCCCCCACAACGTGAGTGGGGATCCTTATCACTTGAAATAAGAAATAAAATATCAAAGGTTCAAACTAAAGTTTTACTTCGACTTATAAAATAAATAAACCTTTAAAAACTATTAGAATCCTTCCATATCCCTCCATATAATCTAATACATAACCCAAGCATAGGGGCTTTTACTACTTCCTGTACCTGCACTCTTGGGTCCTCGAACGAATCTTTTACAAATACATGTCCTACATGTCCATATCCTGCTCTCTTTATAGTTGGGTTTATAGATTCATGTCCTCGCACGTTATGGTCTGAACAATATCACACTGCTTTAACTCATAGTTTTACTGCTTTAATAAATATTAGCACTATAAAATAATCTATGAAATCTACCTTCATTCTTAATTTGTTATTATTAATGTTTTTTACTTTATCCGTTTATTCACGTAATTAATTTTATTATTTTATTTCTTATTTAATTTCTTATTAATTTAATTTAGTATATTAAAATTGTATTAATATTTTATTAGTTTAAATTTTAATTTTCTAATATTTAGTATCATTTATTCAATATATATAATATTATATATCTATATTAGTACGTATTCAACCTATAATCCTCTTAGTATCATGCACTACTAAATAGTTATTGTTATTTATTCTATAATAAGAACCTCACTCATCAAGTATATATATTATCTATATCTTCTCTCTCTAACTACGTCTACTGTCTCTATATATTCCTCTCTCCTACCATATCTAGGCCTATATCTACTCTCCATTTATATCATCACACATCCCACAGCACTTAACATCTAAACTAACACTACATATATATAATATCACTCATCAACTAGCACTAACTCTCTGTCACATCACAAAACTCTAATATCTCCTATAGGTATTAGGATCCGGTCATTATGTTCATGAACTACACATGCATCAGTCGTCTAATAACTACTGAGCACTACCGATAATGAAATAATTTCTATCTAATAATAGATTATATCGTATATAGATGTACCTTACACCTATCTAACTAATATTTATACACACTTATATAACACTTAACAAATATGCGAGATATAATGATACTATGTCAACCAACTTTATATATTAATATATCAATAACTAAATCATGAAGTTCACTACAATAACTCTTGAGTATGTGACCACTTACATTCAACTAGGACTCTCTTACTTGAAGGATTCAAGATCGGGCCATCAACTACCGACCAAACCGGTTATATCCATTTCCAACAAGACCGCTGTATAAGACCCGAACTCCGAAACGACCACAACGAAGCCCAAAACAGATACCGCCGACTTAACCTAAATGAAGAGCATGCGTCATTCCCCAATAGGAATAAGGACGCCGTAGTCCCCAGGACAGATACTCAGCCACGCATCTCCGGCACTCGGGTCAAAGGTAACAAAGGACCCCATGTCAAGGAGAACACTCTATGGATCGGAAGTATAAATTTGTATAGACTATAGTAAAACTGCAATTAAACGCACGTATCAATTGTATAGACGTCGGAGATGCGTGGCTGGGTATCTGTCCTGCATAGCGGCGGTCCTTAGTTCCTAATGTGAATAAGGCATTTCCTTACGTCATTCTGAGACGAGTTATAGTCCACTCACACTCACTTTTCGGACGTATCTTTTTAGCTTCGAGTCGTGTCGGTGGTAACGATTCATGGCATATACATGTTCGCGAGAGGCGCCGGGATTCTAATTCACTGGTAAGTAAAAAGAATATCAACTCACAGTAGATGATTATTTTATCTAATACCAAACCAAAATCATTATGCTATAATGAGTATTTATCTTCTACCAACAATTTACATCTAAATAAATATATATAATATATATATTTATATAAATAACTATTTGCCTCATAAGTATAATAAGATATACTTTTACTTTTTATACTAGATTCTATTTAATCATCTATATATAATCAATCACTAACACATATATATTCATATATATATATATTTATATCTTACATCTCCTCTCTAACATCGCGAGTCATTCAATTCCTCGCTGTGCATAAATAATAAGATGGAAATCAAACTCTTGTCAGAAATTTCATTTTCAAAAATTTATTCCGACTTTCATTTTTCTAATAAAATCATTCCTTCTTGTATCTAGCCAAATTCGACAATTACTTCAGCTTTGGAACGAGTGAACTACCTTCACCTGTGTTATAAAAATAAAGGGACACTCCCCACCTATCAACCTCTAACTTTCATCCTACCTCTTCAACCTCTATCCTTACCAAAGTTTTCGAATCCATCTTCTATTCTACTATTCTAAGATATTCTACCGTCTTAAATCTTCTAATAAATATCTCAGATCGCAGGCAAGGCCTAATCAAATATACTTCCAATATTCTCGTCAACACTGCTAACAGCCTATTCCTGCACACTACCAGTGATTAAAAAACTGCTGCTTGCGAGGCTCTTCGGCAAAATAATAGCAGTGAACCAATCCACAGTGAAGTTTAGAGATATATTGAACAAAATTAGATCCATATAAGGGAGTTGCACAATCGACTCATAGCCTTGCGTCAATCTTCATTGGTTTAAAACCCTACCCAGGCTCCAGACGACCATCACAAATTAATAACGCCAGCACACACCGACAACAAACCTGTTCTAAGTAGCCGAAACGCAAATGGTAAAGAGCTTGGTGGACAAATGAAAGGAGATGAAAATCCCCCTGACAGGATGAATCTCCCTTCTGGGAGTAAAAAAACTCAAGGATTTTCATTATAATTCAATGAAACAAGAATCATAATCTTCAAGTGACATCTAGAAGAAAGAGTTGCGGGGAGATATAGAAGGGAGATTAGTCCCATTGATGGTTGAAATCCCTTCCAATGGCTTTAAAACTCAAGAACTATCAATGGAAACCAATGAGGTGAGGTGTATAGTCTGCTTGAAAACTTTAGGAGAAAGAATTTAGAGGCGAGATATAAGAGGTGCTGATCCCGCTAATAGGGTTGCAAACCATTCCTGGAAAAGTATAAAACTCAGGAACTAGTATTGAAAATCATTGGGTTGAGAAGCAAAAAACCATCTAACATAACTGTTGGATTTCTAAGCCTTCATCTCGGCTCAAGCTTCCTCCTTTTCTCTGTGATCTATACTATTCACATCAACAAACGATTCTTTCCGTCATCTCAGCGCTCTACACAAACACCGGATTTCTAGTCTGTAGATACACGTGCCATTGTCAGCACTCATCTAAACAAATCTTATTAAAGTATTAATAGTATATTTTTACCTCTTCACGACTCAGCAAAAGTTTTCAAAAATTATGTTTTCCCTACTTTCCATTAATGATCCTATCCCTGTACTTTCATCACCTTCTACTTCTGAATGCCCAAAAAACTCCACCCCATTACTTTCATTCAATTCGAAACGCCAAACTCGCGCCAACATCCAACAATGATACAAGACTGTACAAAGTTACTATACTTCCACACAGCCAGATTTGCTTAAAACGGAATGTTTTACTCTTTGGGGACAACAGCAAACCCGGTAATTTTTCATATTCTTTTCCAGTTATTTTTAAATATATAGCGAGGGCAGAGTGAACCTATAATCATTCCCTATTCCCCACCTCAAATCATCATATTGTTCCTCATTGAGCTCAGCTCGAATAATCATCCTCCACTACAAACTCAAATCTAGCACCCATCTTCAAATTCCCGAAAAAATTCAAAACGACCCGTCCGTTCTAAACAGAAGGTCAGCGTCATTACCCTATATCTAGGGTAAGGACATTCGACTGCTCAAAATTTTTTTTATTTGTCTGAGTAAGAATTCATATCCTCTAATATAAACAAGAAATATGGGAACTATATGACACACAGTACTCTCACAACGAAACAATACCGACCCCAGTGGGGACCGAACTGGGTCTATCGTCTTAGTCATCGCTTGATGAGTATATAACTGATGTACACACCTATACGAGGCCCGCCCTTCTTTTGAGCGACATGGGGTTTATATAATTTTCACCATATGCTTGCTTGGACTATCCGAAACACAAGAAATAAAATCGACCATGCCGCATATTCCGTCTACCACAGTATTACCCCGTTCCTGGCCATATGAAATATATCTCATAATTAGAAGGCAAGGGTACTATCGGTTGGTTTTCGCCTCACTCAAATCGGAGTACACCTTCACAAATCACATCTGGGTGCTGGCTTCCACTTGCGAAATTGGTCCTCCAGGAGCCATGACATTCAGTTATCTATGGATACTTATGCCTTAGCAACAACCTTCCTTCTCTCCCACCAAATTTACATCGATTCTCTAGTAACCTTACTCCTCCACAAATAACATTCTCCCTACCGTTCTTGATCTCAATCACACAGACGATTCCCTGGTGCTTCAACTTACTACCCCCTTCTTACACCTCTCCTCTTCTCAACACATGTCCACAACAGATTTTACTCTTTTCACTATCACACACCTCTTCGCACCAACCACGTCAAAATGACCTCTTACATCCTCCGTTTGAGCACAACACTCTTCGCACATACGTCATCCTTCTTGACGGCCATCGTGTGCTCCTCCTTTTCTCCCATCGTTCTCAGCACCCCAACGATGTCCCCATACGTCGTGCCCTACCACAACACACACACCCTAGTACCCACACCCTCCTCCATTACTTCCAATTGGGGTAAAACCCCTCCTTGCCTCCATTCCTTTTCTACATCTTTTTTTGCCGCTTCCCTTTGCCTTGCCCCTCCGTGTTCAACAAGCGGCCATCACAGCACTAGTACCAGGGGGCCTGTCGCCTCCCCCTCGATCCCACTACACGACCAATTTTTCACCACCATTGACTTTCCCTCACTGCACACCTCCCGTGGACTTTATGCACCGGACAACACCACCTGCCCATTGCATAATTACTACCATAAGTATCTCTCACATCCATTCCTCTCGTATATTTACACTTCTACTTCTCCACCATCGACACGTTCCATATCACTTCAACTTGATACTCCATCATATCTTAATACAACTCGTATTATATATTTTTTATCTTAATCATTCTTTTATTATTGTCGATAATTTTAAAATTTATCATAACACCTAAGGTAATATCTCAATATTAGTTCACCTTACTTCCCTCATCTCTTCTCTCACCTTCTCATCTCTACTTCTATTACATTCATCTCTATCTTACTCTTCATATACTATCTCTTCTATCTATCTATACTTTATCATCTACATCATCTTCTCTCTATATATCCTTTCTTTTTAACTCTTCTCTCTATACTCTCTATTCTACTATCTTCTTCTTTATATCTCTATCTATTATAAATCACATCTATACTCATATCATACTAAAAAATTTAATTTCATCACCAAGTTCTCTGCTTAAAACTTCTTTACGTTATATAATCTATATATATCCCTACATATCAATAAATATCTAATTTCTTAGATAACAATAGAGAATTAAGTTAATATAATTAATCTTATTATTAAAAACTCGTTAATTACTAATTCTCTCTCATACATCATAACCTCTATTTTGTTTAAACTATATATAATACGATATATTCTATTACAACTTCTAATAATCGATATATAAGTTAATCTCTTTAAACTCTATTCACTGTTTACACAAATTTCTTACTTATCTTAGTAAATTATTAAAAATACGTACCTACTTCTAAATTTCACTAAGTAGTATACTATATAACACTATCAACAGCACAATAAATATCACTATCGTATCAGAACAATAATCTCCAGTCACAATCGGTCAGTATATATCACTCCCTCATTACTCGCTAATCATACTCCACTCGCCCCTCTACAACAAGCTATGGCCACGTTTTGTGTTCTATTGACTTACGCTTTACAATCATCTTTAAGTCATGTATAAGTATAAAAAACAAAAATAAGTTCTTCTTTACTAACATAACAGATGTTATTTTATTAAAATCTTCAAGTTGTTTCATTTAAAAATAACATTATCACTTACATTTAATTATATCGCTCAGGTTAACTAAGAAAATATTTTCAAAGTTTTTTTAATAATTCATCGGATTCTTCTTTCTTAATTAATATTCCATTAATCTTTATCTATATCAAAAACCTATTAAGAGTAACCATTACTACCAACTCACCGAGAATAACACCTAGATCAAACCACAATATTCATATCCATCTATATCTAATCTCCTCTTTATACCGCAACTATCTACCTCTTATCACTCTTACAGATACAAATCTCATCGAAACTGACTCTCTCTGTAGAAATGTGTTCGAAATAACTTACTTAGCCCTCAAAATTTAGGGCCTAAATTTAGGCCTAACGTAGTATTGCACGACATTCTTACAGAAATTTTAGAATACAGCTATCCCATGTCCGCCGCTATATGTCTAGAGGGGAAGGTGTTGAAGTATAAAACCTGTGCGCCTCCCTTATCTTACTGTGTCGATTTACATTTAAGAGCAAAATATCCCCCTAAAACGAATCAGCTCGTTTTCAAAACACCAGTTTTTTAATCTTCATCTCATACCATACTTTTTCAGATTGTCGGTGGTTTTTTAATGATTTACTGACTATAGGATTTAATAGTTTACCACACATTTCTACTTCGAGATCTTATTCATTATCTGTGCATTTTCAATGTACAAACACAGTAAGGGCTGTGCTGGATAGCTTTTCAAATGTCACTGATAGACTAAGTATCATTGTTTTACCTTTACATTTAAATGCAATGACCTAAGACCGCAGATGCTATCAGGCGCATTAAGTCGAATGCCGTAATGAGTTATCTTGGTTCTTCGGCGATATTTCTTTCAAGATCTATCCCTATTCATTCCGTTATCACTGCATTGAGGACACGTGTTAGCAATTAAATCATAAAAAGGTCTTGTACATAAAGTTTGGTTATTGTTAGCTGTAGTTCATAAGGTCGACCGTAGGGGGTCCCGTTTACATGTAAAAACTGACACTTCTTACATCAAAAGGTTCAATTTAAAAGTCTGAAACGTTCATATTGAACTATGAACGAGAATGACTTGATCACCGGAATATAAGTTTGTCGTTGGCAAATCCCATTTACAATATTAGGAAATTAATAGTTCGACAAGAGCCGATAGTAAAGTTAGAATAAACTTTGTTTTAACCACACGTTAAAATAGGATACATTGGCTGTAGTGTTCAAAAGACATTTTTCAATATCTCTAAATGTCTTTGGGGTAATAATTTCACTTTTCGTACATAGAGATAAGCATCTAATAATTTAAAAACAGGTTTAGGTGAAGCGGTGGTCGCTGTTGTTTTAGATTTACACCTAATCGCAAAATTTCGGTCTGACTGCTCTTCAGTTTTATTCTTAATTCGACCGCCCGGTAAATAAGTTGTCTCTTGATGAAACCATCGCCATTCGTTCTCTCCCCGTAGAGACATTCATGTGTTTTTTTCTTCTAGTCGTTTTTAGCCGCTTTATATCTATATGTCTGGGGCTGAATCCTTGAAACATACTATAAAATCCACACACGTTTGAAGATGGCTCGTGTTAGCATGCCGTCTGAAAAAAACTTTAGATAAATGTTTCTCGATATAATTTCTGTAGCCTAATGCTGGCGGCTGATGTTCCTAACGAAGTTTCATTAAGAATACATCGATTTGGTTAAAACAAGGTACATACATGAACAGTTGGACTCTGTATTACCACGATATGTTCAAGTCTCCTGTTGTGTTCTTTTTGTGTGGGTGTTTGGGGTGGGGGGTTATTTTCCTATCAGATTATCGAGGTGGGCACGACTATCTTAGGGTACAGTTACCAGCGCTCGCCCGGCCCCAGGCAGTCGCTGGCTTTGCCTTCTTCGATCACTTCTGTCTGCCTCGCACGTTCGCATCTTCGCCTCAATCCTCATGTGCGCACTTCCACACCGATTTTCCCATTACATCCCACACTAAGTCGTAATCTTACCCTTCTTATCATTCTTGCCATTTACATGCTATTTACACTCCGGTACTTTTCCCCTTCTTCCACACTGTGTCGTCTTCACCGCCAGCGATCCCATCTCCTTTGCCCACACACGCTTCGGTCCCCCGACACCTTAACGGCGGTTCAGGCCTGACCCTCTTTCCCTCCAACTCTCCCCCCCATACTACTCTTCGCTCTAACAACAGCCGCGACTAAGGGAAGATGGTGTCTTCATTAGATCATTCAATAGACTAACATCAAATAATACAAATTATGAAAAAGGAAAAGATTCTCTTAAAATTAGTACGCACTAGGAAACACTTCGAAAGAAATGTTTCGAAAGGTAATCATTCTGCTGCCTCCACTGCTGAAAATTTTTAGCCACCCGTCCACCCATATAGGAAGGGTCCTATTTCGTCCAAACTTTAGTAGAACCCATGAAAGCCTCGACTCTGGCAGGAGTCGAGGCTTTCATGGTCTTACTAAGTCTTGGACGAAATAGACCTTCCTATGGTGAACAGGGTGGTCAAAATATTTCAGAAGGGGGCAAGAATGATTTAGGTGAGGACTTAAATTGCAATGGACTGCTGAAGTGAACTAACACCAGCCCTCCTCTCACCAAGGACATCCTTTCCTTTCAGCATAGGAAGAAGAATTGGTTGAACTTGTTCATAAAATAATACACCTCTCCCTAGTCTGTAGACTTGTAGAGCGAATATTTAGTATGGTGGGGATATTTTTGGAGGCACAGAGCTCACCTTGAACCGCCTTAAGTTTTGAGCACGCTAATCTTTTGGGAAAGGTGGATATGGATCCTTTGCCTTTTGAAGACGACATTGGGGGGAAGTGGAAAATCCTATGTCTCCAAGATGTTCGTGAAATTTTTTCAAAGTAATGATTGTGAAATATTTTGGAAGGAATACTTTTGAGCATTTGTTTTTAACCTTTTATGAAGTCGCACATTGATGATTAGCGGGAGACGTGCGGAACTGCAGACTTGCGATAGCGGAGGTCTGATGGTCTGAATAAGTGCGGAGGAGCGCTGCGGACTGCCTTTTCTCGAGGTGCGGAGTTGGCGCTAGCGACTAAACCCTACAATGAGCCGGTGCGCACGCTTCTGTATATAATATATAATAGGTATACTCAGTAATTGTGTGGTAGTCTCGCCTGGGTATATATATATATATATAGTATAATATATATAATATATATTAATATATACCGTATATATATCAATTATTATAATTATGTAATAATTATATTATAGTATATATATATATATAATATATAAATATATATATATATTATATATATATTATATAATAGGGATGGTAATCTAGATATTTAATTATTAATCTTGGATTTGTTTGTATAAGCTAAGTCTATATAAAATATATATATATAGTATAATATATATCTTATATATTATAATAATATATATATTATAGGTATATTCTTATTATAGTATATGTTATAAATAACATATATATATATAGTATATATATTAAATATATCTAGTATTATATTATATATATATATATATATCTATATATATATTCTATAATATATTATTATAAACAATAAATATCTAATGTATATATATATAATATTATATATAAATATAATATAGTATAATATATAATATATTTTATATATAATATATATATATATATATATATAATATATTAGTTATATGTATGTATGTATATATAATAATATATTATGAGTATTAAATATATTATAATTATAGAAATTATAACTATAACTATAAAAATTACTATTATATTACTATATATATACATATATATATAATATAGTATATAATATAGATTATCAATGGCACAAGTCAAGGTCTATCAAATCCCGAGTAGGGAAATCAATTTTACGAAGCATGGAGAATTCAGTAAGGTCGACATGCCTCCGTAACACGCGCGCTTAAAGTATGCAAGTCAAAGGAAGCTGCAAAAAAATAATAGAATAAAGGAAATTTATTCAAGAGTTTACCAAGGAGTAATGTAAGATTGAGCAATAGTGGTTATGTCGGGGGTCACAGAGCAGGGTTGGTCAGAGACTATGTAGAAAGAGGAGTTGCACGACGTATCCTCAGAAGAGGAGGTATACTACTGAATATTCAAAGAGGAAGTTAACAATACCTATCTAGAAGAGTTCAGAAGAGAAGTCTACATTTGAAAAGAGATAGTTTAAGAAGAGTGATGAGAACACGTTCAGATGACAGAAACACTGGAGAGAATTTGGTGAGAGAAGAAGTGTTGATAGAGGCAAAATCAAAACTGGAATGTCTGCCGAGACCAAACTTCGCATGTGAACAGCCAGATGTGTGAGGGTACTCCATTGTAATAGATCGACCCATCCCTGCGTCTATTATATTCTAATATTATTAATGAGAAAGGATGATATGCCAGTCAGTTTCTTTCGCATCAGTCTCAAGAAGCATGATTAATTCACCAAAGAGCGCCCTATGAGCTCACTAAGTGAAACAGACTGAAGAGAGAGAGCCCAGGTTCGTCCACTGGTCGCGTACGTGAGAGTTGTCGAGCTAAATTGTATTATCGTCCGTCTTACTTCAGACATAAAAATTGAGCAAAATGCTCTATCAGGCTCTGCCTTAAAACGCGGTGATTCAAGATAGATGCAAAGTTGGTGAGAATTATTCGAGCTGCAAGAGGAACAAACTGAGATTTCATGGCATTGGAAATAATGTTCACTCTGCCCTAATTAAAAATACGAAAAGAAATGAAAATTAGTTTCCCAAAGAGTACCTTCCTAGCGTGACTTGGTTAATGTTGAGTTGGGGAGTTGGTTTTCAGAATGAATGAAGTAATGGGGGTGGAGTTTTTGGCATAGAAGTAGATAGGTGATGAAGTAGCAGAGAATAGATCATTAATGGAAAGTAGAAAAATAATTTAGAAACTCGGAGAAAATTACTATTAATAATTTTAGAAGAACAATGGCCGTCTACCACAGGTGCTTTAGAGCGATCGGAAAGAACTTCATAGAGAAGATCACAGAGAAAAGAGGAGCTACCGAAAGATGGAAGCTTAGAAATCCAAAGTTCTTTAGATGGTTTTTTGCTTCTCAACCCAATGATTTTCAATACTAGTTCCTGAGTTTTATACTTTTCCAGGAATGGTTTGCAACCCTATTAGCGGGATCAGCACCTCTTATATCTCGCCTCTAAATTCTTTCTCCTAAAGTTTTCAAGCAGACTATACACCTCACCTCATTGGTTTCCATTGATAGTTCTTGAGTTTTAAAGCCATTGGAAGGGATTTCAACCATCAATGGGACTAATCTCCCTTCTATATCTCCCCGCAACTCTTTCTTCTAGATGTCACTTGAAGATTATGATTCTTGTTTCATTGAATTATAATGAAAATCCTTGAGTTTTTTTACTCCCAGAAGGGAGATTCATCCTGTCAGGGGGATTTTCATCTCCTTTCATTTGTCCACCAAGCTCTTTCCATTTGCGTTCTCTAAAAGAACATGTTTGTCGGGGCATTAATTGTCGTCTGAGCTGGTAAAACCAATGAAATTGACGGTCAGGGCTATAAGGCGAATTGCAACTCCTTATATGATCTAATTTTGTCAATATATCTAAACTTCACTGGATGGATTCACTCCTATTATTATTTGCGAGAGCCTCGCAAGCAGAGTTTTTAAACTGGTAGGTGCAGGAAAGCTGTTAGCAGTTTGACCGAGAATTTGAGTATTATTTGATGTAGCCTTGCCTGCGATCTGAGATATTTATTAGAAGATTTAAGACGGTAGAATATCTTAGAATAGTAGAATAGAAGATGGATTCGAAAGACTTTGGTAAGGGATAAGAGCGTTTGAGAGAGGTAGGATGAGAAGTTGAGGAATGGTGATAGGTGGGAGTTGTTCCCTGTTAATTTATAAAAACCAGGTTGAAGTAGTTCACTCTTCCAAAGCTGAAGTAATTGTCGAATTTGGTAGATAAAGAAGGAATGATTTTCATTAGAAAAATGAAAGATCGGAATAAATTTTTGAAAATGAATTCTACAAGAGTGATTCCATCTTATTATTATGCCCAGCGAGAAATGAAACGATGTTAGCAAGATATATATAGTAATATATATATATAATAATATTAATATAATATAGTATATATATATATATAATATATATATAATATATTATTATATATATATAATAATATATTATAAGAGTAATGACTGCAATAACCCGCAGTTCAATTTGCAAGAATAAAATAACCTCTCCCCTAAAACTCCCTTGAGTGATCTCTTTACTACCGACGGATTAGGATCCGGGCTCTCAGGCGAACGGTATGCCACCCGGGGTGTTACCCACTCGATGCCACGCCACGCTAAAAAGATACGCGACTTTTAAACCTCTGAAAGAAATGCTCTATTTGACATTCTCAATTTCGGTCAATATGGCAGGAAACAGAAATAACCTCAGCACGCATCTCCGCTTGCTCTATTCAAATTGAACTGCGGTTTAGAATTCAGTATTTAACATCTAATACAAATATACTCCGTCTAGAGTGTTCTCCTTACCATGGGTGCTTTGTACCTTTGACCGACGTGTAACGGAGATGGTGCCTGAGGTATCTGTCCTGACAGTAGGCAGTCCTTATTCTATTGACAAGTTCTCTTGCTTTTAGGGTTCAAATTCGGGCGTCCTTCTCTTTCTCTCTTTTTTAGCTTGTTCGTGGTCGAGTGGTTTTAAGAACCACGCTTGCCTATACGAACTTCGCGCGAAGGGCCGGATCCTAATCCTGGGTGGCTAGGAAGGATAAAATCCACATAGATGTCATTTTATATCTATATCATATATATATATATACAAAGATAACTATCATAAGGTTATATATATATCTATATAATATATATATATATATAAATATTATATAATATATATATATATATATTATATATAAATATAATATATGAATATATATATATATAATATAATATATGATATAATATAAATATATAAACTATATAATAAGAGTGTATTATATAATTTTTATATATATTATAATAGGCCTTATAATATATATATATATAATATTATATATTTATATTAATATATACCTAATATAATATAAATATAATATCTATAATTTATATTATATATTATATATATATAGGTGTATATATATTATATAATATAAATAATAGATATAATATATATATAAAAATATATTATATAAAATAATTATAATAATATTATATTATATATTGTGATCCCTCCCCGCGAGGATCAAACCACTATAAAGAGATAGATGCTGGACTAAGTATTTGAAAAGTTATGTTTGAGGACGACTTGCACAGGTACAGAATTAAAGGAGAAAGCCTTATCGGTATTTAAGAGTTTGATTGGATTATTTAAAAGGGTATTATTTTTTATAAGTAATAATTCAATGTATTTTTTATTTCTAACGAGGGAACAGTTGTGGGGCGAATTTCGATTGAGCTGAAAGTTGGATAGCAGTTGTTGACGATTGTTTCGTATCACCCAAGTGGTATCATCCAGGGTTTAAGGTAGCCATTGGAATAAGAAAAAAGGTGGAATGTGATAGCGCCGATACTTGCTAAAGGAAACTGATCTTGACGTTAAAAATGATAGTCAACGTTATAACGGCGTGGAATTTTCTCAGTTGCTGCCATGGTTTACGAAGTGTGCCAGATAAGCTGCATTAATGTGTTTTCATATTTACAGGTGTTGTTTTTAAAAATGTATGGTTTGGGATCAGTTGTCTATTGACAAAAGACAGTTTCAGGTTTTATGCGTTATATATGTTGACTGTTACGAATTAAAGAAGGTTGGTAATAGCTCATGAGCGGTGAGTTTGATGCTAACTTGTTCCTCTGGATTCACTGAATTGGAAGGAATTTGTGTACTGTTACTTTGTCAGCTGTTAATGAAGATTTGAATTACTGCCAAAGAACCTGTTCATACTGTATGTTTAATTTTGTAAGCCACGAATTTTGTAAACTGTTATTGAATTTGGGAAATGCGATAATATATTCTTGATTTGCATGAATTACTGTTTTATGAATTGCTACTGGTTTCCTGATTTACCTGTGTTACTGTTTTATGGGAATTTTAAATTACTAACGAAGAACATGTTATAAAGTAATGTGCAACTGTAAAGCTGAATTTAATGTTCTACTGCGTTACTTGTTTATTGAATGAAATGAGCTTGGTTACTATTTTCGATTTGCCCTGTGTGTACTGTTAGCGAATTGTTATGTGTTGAGATGTTCTAAGGTAGTCCTCAATTGAACAACAGCTGTATACGGGTATTACGACATTTTACAGAAGTTAATTGTTTAAGAATGATATGTTACGCAAATTGATATATATTTATATATCCGCGTATTCAGCACACATAAGACCATGGTCCTGATGTCCCTGTACCAACTCCATCAATTTCGTAAAAAAAAAAAAATATATATATATATATATATTTATATATAAGTATATTATAATATATATAATATAATATTAGTTATATAAATATAATGTATATATATATATGTATATATACTAAGTATATATATATATACTGTTATTATATATATAATATATACATATAGTATAATATATATTGTTAGAAGTAATATATATCTATATTTAAATTTATTTATAATATATATATAAATTAGATATTAATAAATATAATATGTAATATAAATATATTATTAGTATATATATATTATATATATATATATATATAATATAATATCTAATATATAATATAATGACATATATATAAATATATATATAATAAATATAATATATATAATATTATATAAATCTATATATAATATCATATCATATATATAATTATATTATATATAATAATTATATATTACTATATAATATATAAATAAATATATATAATTATATGTTATATAATATATAATAATATATTATAATTATAACAATAATATAAAAATATATATATAAATATACTATAATATAGTAAATATATATTATCATTATAATAATAAGTATATATCTATAATATAATATATTATGTGTGGTGTGTTGTGTCACGTGTGTGTGTTTTCCATGATATATCAGTACATGGGACGAGATTTATATTTACCATTCTGCTACATCTGGGCTTTAAAATCCAAAGTTGAAACTTAAAAATTTCCTCCTCACTTTGATGACAATTCTCATTGTATGTATGTATGTATGTATGTATGTATGTATGTATGTATGTATGTATGTAGATGTATGTATGTATGATGTATGTATGTGTGAGTGTGTGTGTTTAGGTGCGTGTGAGTGTGTCTGTGCATGGGAAGATTTGTTTTGCTTTGCGAGATACTCATTGCGAAAGAACTCACATAAATACATGAATGTGTTTACATTTACATAGAATCCACCCGTGAAAGTATACATAGACTGAACGCACATACAGGGGACGTTTGCTCACTTGTTAAAACACGCACACACAGGCACATACACACGCAGATACTTCGATAGACTTATACGTAAATACTTTGAGGAGTAACGATGGTTTTGAGTGTTTTTCTATTGGAACTCGAAATTTTGTAATTGTGGCTTTTGGGAGGAAGAAAGGAAGAGATTGCGTGGGAAGAAGAAGAAGAAGAAGAAGAAGAAGAAGAAGAAGAAGAAGAAGAAGAAGAAGAAGAAGAAGAAGAAGGCATATAAATATTAATTAAATTAAATTAAATTCTATTAATTTATTTAAATAACTCAATATATTTTAAATTTTATAATTTATAATTCAGTTTAGAAATTAAATTTTACTTATGAAAATAAATTTAATTTAAAAAACGAGATAATAATAATAGAAATTGAGTCATAAAGATTTTATGAGACAAATAGAAAAGGAGATAAGTGGAATAGAAAATTTAAATATTATTATTATTATTATTATTATTATTATTATTATTATTATTATTATTATTATTATTATTATTATTATTTATATTCATTTATCTGATTATTATTATTATTCATATATTGATTGATTATATTTAATTGTTTGCTTGTTTATGCTATGAGTTTGTTTAAATTTCTATTTCATTTTCACTTTATTTATTATACTTCATTAATTATTAGGTTATTATCTGAGGTTCGGGGGATTATTATTTATTGATTATTATTATTATTATTATTATTTATTAGTATTATTATTATTGAGTTATATTATTATTATATCAATTATTAATTATTATTATTATTATTTAATTATTATTATTATTATTAATTGGCTAGTGAAGGAAATATTGAACAGAATGATTTGAAAAAAGTGGAAACGAAAAAGGAAAAAAAAGAAAAAAAAGTGGAAATTAAAATAGAAAAATAATAATAATACAAGAATAATTTAAGTAGATAATAATAATTAATAAATATAAATAATAATAATAAATAATAATAATGAATAAGAATAAGAGTTAAATAATCAAAAAATAATAATAATATAAAATATTACTACTAACTACTACTTCTAATAACTAACTACTATAACTACTACTGGTGCTCTCTCACAATAAAAGGAATACTACTGACTACTACTAATAAGTAATAATTATAGAATAATGATAGTAAAAAATACTAGCTACTACTATTTGACTATACCTACTACGATCAGGGCTACTGCTACAACCTACTACTCTACTAATAATACCTAACAAATTAATTATAATAATAATAAAATAATAAATAATAATAAATAATAATAATAATAGATAATCGTAATAATAATAATAATACACTCAAATAATTAGTGTAGATTACAATATGCATATGAATACTACATTTCTTATACATCTCTACCAACTACCTACTACTACTACTACTACTAACTACTACTACTACTGCTACTACTACTCGACTACTACTACTACTAAATAAATACTAAAAAATAATGACATCAATAGTAAAAATAACTGAACTACTCGCCACTACTACTACTACGTACTAACCTGATACTACTAATAGGGTAATAATAATAAATAATAAATAATTGAAATAAAATTATAATGATACTATATTTAATAATATAAGAATACTGATAATAAACTGTAATATATTAATGAATGAAATAATATGAATAATAATAATGATAAAATACTACTACTACTAACTACTCTTAACCTAGCGAGCAACGGAGAGCGCTATAATAATAATAATAATCATATAAATAATAATAATCGAAATGTAAAAAACTGATTACACTACGTGACTACTACTAACATACTACTACTCATAATAATAATAATAACAATTATAATAATAATAGGAAGGAAATAATTAATAATAAGTAATAATAATAATAATAATAATAATAATAATAATAATAATAATAATAATAATAATAATAATAATAATAATAATAATAATAATAATAATAATAATAAAAACATAAAATAATAATAAGATAATAATAAATTAAATTAAATCGGTAATTAGAACATAAGGACAATAATATAAATATTAATACACGATATACATGATCACAATATCCATTATTAACAATAATATTAATAATAATAATAATAATAATAATAATAATAATAATAATAATAATAATAATAATAATAATAATAATAATAATTATCTGTGTAACACAAGCCTCTCCCAAGCATAGAATAAAATCCACACAAAATTTGATTTACGATCGGTTCTTTTTCCCCATTTATTGGAAGACAATTTTGCAACTTCCTTTGCAAGAAGATATAATGCAGATTTATTGAAGTCGCCGTGATCAATCAGACGGATGGATTACAGGCCGAAGCCGTCAATAGATGCTCCTCGGTCTCGGGGAAATAGATGGATGGCTGGAAAAGGAGGATTTTTGTATCCTCTTCCAGGGGATATAGACGAAACATAGTTAACTGTGGATAATATTATCATTGGAGAAGGGTAGTATAGATAGGAGGTAGGGAATGAGGTAATTGTATTTCTGTCAAGATATATATATATATATATATATATATATACATACACAGTATATATACCTGTCTACTATATTATATATTATATATATATATATAAATATATATATTGATATTATATTTATTATATATATAATATATATCATATTATATTTATATATATATATCAATAAAATATTATAATTAATATAATACATATATATACTACACTCCATTCTGACCCTGGTCACACCTTCGATGGATGGGGCCACATATCACGCACAGCCTCTAGAATGCCGGCCAGCACGCTCCTTAATAGCGGCGGTTTACACAAGTGTCGAGAGAGAGAGTTAGTGTTCGGCGAGGTGGAAATGGGGGGCGTTGAGGGCGGGGCACTACCAGCAAGGAGGTGCTTCCATTGCTGGTTCGGGATATACGAAATCTAGGTGCACGATGGTCGGAGAAGCACGTGTCCAAATTGAATCTGAATTTTAATATTAGCAAAAGATTTGGGTGGGCTGACCTGATCTGTGCCGCAGAAGATTTATTGTCGGTCTTCATTCTTTGGACAGTTGAACTTTCTTCTGTAGGTGGAGGATATGTTTGGAGATGGGGGTTAATTGGGTTAGATTGTTATTGAGGGCGATCTGCGGTTTTGTAGATATGTTGGTTAGTTAATTTGTGCTGAATGTGAGAGTCCTGACGCTATTTGGGGGAATGGAGGGGGGAATCGTTTGTTGTAGATGCATTATAAGTTTGGCTGGTGAGGAGGGGGGATATTTTAGTCTATGTGGGGGGGGGGTTGGTAGAAATATTTAGTGGGATGGATGGTTTTGGATTGAGTGATTTTCTGGAGAAAGATTGTGTCCCTACCAATCTTCAAATGGGTAGTTGGAGAGAAGCGATATGAGTGTCGTCATCGTAAAATTGCTTGGAATGGGGGGTTGTTTTAGTAATTCCAGTGATTTTTCTAAGGGCAGTGTTTTGTGTAACTTGTATTTGTTTACTATGTTGGATTGGAGATCAGTGCTAGGGAACCATGCGGGGGGAGGTACCGTTTATATTTGTTCTGAGGAGTGTCTGTTTGTCTTATGACTTGTGGATAAAGCAGGTGTTTGTATTTCTGTGGACTGAAAAGTGTGTATTGGGAGACGGGTATACGGAGGAGGAGTGTTTAAATTTCGCTGGGTTATGAGAGAAGTAATTTATGGTCGATATGGTTGGGGAGATAGTCATATGAGTGGTACGTAAGGTGAGTATCCTAAATATTCTTAAGCGGGGATTTTTTGGTTTAGGGTTAGGGGGTTGTTTGTTCGGCACACGACTATTGGGTTGGAAATGTGGATGGTAGCGGTCTGTGGTTAGTAAAGGGTGAATGGTAGGATTTAAGGTGGATTGACTGTCAATTCTATTGTGGTGTAACCATATTTTCTAATAGTTTGTAGGTATTTTCTTTGGGTGTGTTTGGGCTTAGACTGGTATTTAGCAAGTGGATGTTGGTGAAATTGAGACTGCAGTATACTTATGTCTGCGTTGAATATAATTATGAGTTGTCGCTGGTTTGGTGGAGGTGGGCATAATCTGCTTGGTGAAGGAGATTGCAAGAGGCATATAGAAGAGAGAATGGCGGCCCTTGTGGTTACGTACCGTCCAGTTTTGGAGTTACCAGGGAGTGTGAGGACTCTATGCGACGGGTGTATCACTATTGAATGAGGAAGTTTGAAGAATGCCACGTTTTTTGGTGTTCTATTTTGTTTTTTTTATGTAGGGGATGATGTGACGGATTTTTTTGAGTATAAGGTATTGGTCTGTGGGGACAGTTGATCGCAAAGGCTTTATGTTAGTCGATCTGTAGCTTGTATAGTTGGAGATCTGTGTGATTGGGGATTGGTTTGAAGCATTATATAGATATGTTGGGCTGAGGGAGTGGAAGGGCTGTTGTTGTTGAAGATGTTGGACTTTAACATTCAAGTGTTTGAAAAATTCTGGGGTATAGGGTTGGATGTGATGGGGATTATTTTGTTTTATAATTAGTTTCTCCTTCTAATTTTGGGGCTTGGGTGGAGAGGAAGGAGATTGGGAAGAAGAGGAGGGGAAGTTGGGGATTTTTTAGTTTTTTTTTTTTTGGAGAGAGTGAACGGCTTGTTCCCAGATTGGGGGTAATATAATCTGGAGTTCTCCCCAGGATTTGTTAAAGATATCTGTGATGAGGAGAATTGCTTATCCTCCTAGGAGTTTCAGGTGGAAGTTAGAGATTGAGAGTTCTGGACCTGTTGCTGGTGTAGTTTTTAAGGGTTTTAATTGTCTTTGATATCATGTTTCAGGATGTAAAGGGGTGGAGGGTTTTATTAATTGTCTGATGGATGTTTTTAGAGTTGTTTTTTTTGTAACCTATTATGTGGGGCTCGGGTTGGTTTACGGGTAGATATGTAGCAGCTGAGTGTTTTGCGAGCACCTGTCGTGCTCTTGAAATTTTTTTGAGAAGGAGAGGGAGGGAGTTAGTTCGGCAAGGAATGGGGGAATTTCGTTATTTGTGAGGGAGGGGTTATTTTTGCGAATTGTTGTCTGGTTAGTTTTTTGCTGTAACCTGCCAGGCTCTTTGCTATTCGTCTATACGTGGAGAATGGTTGCTTGTAAGTATTAGCTATGA
The DNA here is from genome assembly GCA_015478945.1 of Trachelipus rathkii. Taxonomy (NCBI): domain Eukaryota; kingdom Metazoa; phylum Arthropoda; class Malacostraca; order Isopoda; family Trachelipodidae; genus Trachelipus; species Trachelipus rathkii. The sequence continues at coordinate 27,171 of JABUQX010086904.1, forward strand.
AACTTGTTAGTGGTGTGGTTGGTTATGAGATTGGAGATCTGAGGTTAGGTGTTAATGTGTATTTGGGTTGTGGTTAGAAATGTGAGGGGTATATGGATTGACTTTTCGGAGGGAGTTTCTTTAGGAGATAAGTAGAATAATTTCGGGATAGTTTTTGGGTGTAAGGATTTTCTGTGACCCTTAGGTGATATAGAGTGTTGGTGATTTTGATAATTTGTTGTGAATGAAATGATAGGAGGTGTGGTAAAAAATGATTATGTTCATGTTATTGGTGGTTTGAATCGAATTTTTCTAATGGGATTCAATATGGTTTATGGGGTTCAATATATGAATATGATTTTTATTTATTAATAGTATATATATATTTAATCAAATTATTTAAATTATAATATATATTATATATATATATATTATATATATATATATATATATATATATTATATACATAATATAATTTTTATATATATATATATATTATAATTATTATTAATTACATATTATATTATATATATATTTATATAATTATTATATATATATATACATATAATATATATATATATATATATATATATAATATATATTTATATATATATTAACTCTTTTTACTTTCTAATTATATTTTAATGAATAATATATATATATAATATAATATATATAACTAGTTATATATATATTATATATATATATATAATTTATATCTATATATATATTTATATCTATATTAAATATATATATATATCTATATATATATATATTATAATATAATATTTATATATATTTATTTATATATATTATATATATATATATATATACACATATGGAACACAGTTAAAGGAGGAAAATAGTTTCCACGACTTGGGGGAAATTGATAGACCATAGGAGAAGGAGGATAATAGTAACCACAGCCAGGAGTCAGATGAAACGGGAAATAAGGAGTATTATGTCCTCGGTCAGAAAATATACGTGGAACACTTGAAAATAGGAATTATAGCATTCTCGGTCAGACGATATATTTGAAACATAGGAAAATGAGGATAATACTATCTTCTGGAAGGAGATATAGATGAAACAATGGAAACTGATTATAATAGTATCATCAGGCAGTGAATATAGATGAATGGTGGGGATATGAGGTAATACAGGGTGACTTAAAAAAAACGAGCTCCAAATTTCGACATGCCTCATTTCTTAATTTTTGTCGAAATTAAAAATGAAACTTCAGCTGTAGCTGGTTTGTTGTGTTTAGAACATCAAATTAAAACATGATTGTCTTTGACCTTTTTTTCTTCATTCTAGAGCATGTATTCGAGATGATCTCCACTTAGCTCTATACATTTCTTGAGGAGCAACACAAAGTTGTCCAAGACATCCTTACAAACACACCGAGGAATGGCTCTTATCTCCTCCTTGATGGTTTCCATGAGTTCAGTGATGGTCCTGGGTTTTCTTGCGTACAATCGGTCCTTGAGATAGTCCCAAAAAAGAAATATAGGGAGGTAAGGTCTGGGCTATGGGGTGCCCATTCAAAATCAGTCTTTAGACTGATCGCATGGCCTGCAAATTTCTCCTTCAGTCAATCTCGGGACAGGTTTGAGGTGTAAGAGCTTGCTCCATCTTGCTGGAACCAGAACTTTCTCATAAGCGGTATAGGTCACCCTTGAAAGGTTTTGAGGACCTCATCATACTTTTCTTTGGTGACTGACACTGTTGCGCCAAATTCCTCGAAGAAGAATGGTCCGATGATGCGTCTGACAGAGATTGCGACACATAATGTGCCCTTAGGGGAGTGTAGGGGCTTGATATCTGCTTCATTGGGTTTAGAGGCCCCCAAAAAACATCTGTCTTTGAGTTCACCTTTCCTTCAAAATGGAAGTGGGCTTCATATGAAGTTCAAAGGAGGTTAAGGAAATCTAGGGTCTCCTGGATCTTGTCCAGTATCTTGACTGACATAGCCTTTCTCTGCTGTTTGTCTAAAGCTATAAGGGTCTGCTTCGTCTGTATTCTGTATGGGTAAGCCCTTATATCGTTTACTGGTACTCTTCTGTAAGTTTCACTGGATATACCGAGGGACTGACTTCGCATGCACACAGAGAGTCTGAATTTTGCTGAACTGACTCTCTCATCAGCTCAGCTGTACCCTTCTTGGGACGTCCTGAGTCGCTTGGACGGTTTACACTTGCTGCATTGAGGTTCTCCACGGTCACAAGCATCTCAAAGTGCTCCAACCAGTTCTGAGTACTGATTTTGGAGGGGCCTTCTCACATTCGAAATATTTTCTTGAACGAGCCTGTCTTGTAGTAATGTTTGACGCAATATATTCTTTGTTCGAGCTTCCATTGAGGTTTAGTTGTGTTCACAGGCGTTGTTTGTCCCATATCCTGCAAAATAAGATTGTAGGAAATATAACAAAACATGAGCGCGGGGCTTTTTTTTTTGGGGGGGGGAGTTACATTGTATTATTAATCGGACAGAGAATACATATATTATTCGAATTTTCCGCCTTTTTCGAATTTTCCGCCTTATTCGAGTTTTCCTCCTTATTCGAGTTTTCCGCCTTATTGCAAAACCTATATTCCACTAATTTGTTTTGCTATGCATTTTTTCTTGTATCAATAATATTTTTTCTTTTACCTTCTCACCTTTATATTATTTCAACTTTTACATCTTCACTTTTTTTTACTGTATCATCTTTACTGTTTCAACTTTAGTTTCACTGAGTAGTCTTTTTTATATAGTTTTTACCTTTTTAGTTTTTTTTATTGCGTTACTTAATCTTTTTTAATCAGAATTTATCTTTCCATCTAATGATGGATTATTTTTTTGATTATTGATTTATTGATTTATTGATTTGAGTATTTATCCTTTTACCTTTTTTAATGTATTTTTTTTACCTTTTTGACCTTTCTGTGTATTATCTTATAGCTTTTCGCCTTCTTATTATATTACCAGTTTACCTTTTCACCATTTTACTATATTATCCTTCACCTTTTCTCGCTTTATATGAATCATCATTTATTTGTTGAAGGTTTTTACTTTTTATCATTTAAGTATTCGCATTTTTATTGCATTATCGTTTCACCTTTAACCTTTTATTTTTATCGTCTTTTACCATTTTACCATTTTTTTATTTACCAAATTTATTTTACCATCAAAATAATTTTTTATTTTCTTCAATCATCTTAACTTTATTTTTACTATATTACTGTATTACAATTTATATTATAATTTTATTATTATGTCTTTATATCATTTTATTTTTCAGCTACGACTTGCGATGAGTTGCCAAACTTTTACCAAATGTTTCTTTACTTTGTTATAAGAATTAGTTGCTGGTACGCTTTCCTGAATAACTTTTAACTGCTAATTGGCCGAACCGGCTGTGTTTCGGTGGTCCGGTGTTCCGGTGTTCCGGTGTTCCGGTGTTCCGGTGTTCCGGTGTTCCGATGTTCCGCTGTTCCGGTGGTCCGGTGGTCCGGTGGTCCGGTGGTCCGGTGGTCCGGTGGTCCGGTGGTCCGATGTTCCGGTTTTCCGGTGTTCTGGTGTTCCGGTGTTCCGGTGGTCCGGTGATCCGGTGGTCCGGTGGTCCGGTGGTCCGGTGGTCCGGTGGTCCGGTGGTCCGGTTTCAGCTTACCACTTTTACGATGGTATAATCTCTTACCTTTTCTAATTTCAAATTATAATTTTTTTTTTTTATAATTTCTTAAAATCATGTTTTCATTTATTTTTGCAACTATTAATCAGTTTTTACCTTTTTACCCTTTTACCTTTTAATAAAATTATTCATTACCATTTTATTTAATTTTTGGTATAATTTTTTACCTATTCACCTGTTTACAATGTCCTCCTTTAATTTTTATACTTTTTGGGCATCGTTATTTTTATCTTTCATCTTTTTGCACCATTGTTTTACCCTTTCACCTTTTTAAGGTATCGTAATATTTTTTTCATCTTTTATTGCATCATACATTATATTTTCACAGTTTTACCATTTTGCCATCATTTACCATTTTCACCTCTTAGAGTAAGTATCTTTTACCTTTCCCCTTTTTTAGCATCATTATTATAACTTTTCACCTTTTTTCTATCATTATTTTACCTTTATGTTTTTGATGTATTATCCTTATTTTTTCATTTTTTATTGTATTATCTTTTACCTTTTCTTCCATTTATATCTTAGTATTTCAGTTCATCTGATTGAGCAAACGAGCTTAGTGTATTTAATTTTACATTTCCATTTTTTGTTTTTTGTAATCTTTTGAACAAATTTTATATTAATTTTTTTATACTTTCCTTTACCTTATATATATATATATATATTATACTATATATATATATAATATATATATATATATATATATATTATATTATATATACTATATATATATAAATATATATATATATATATATATATGTATATATAAATATATATAATATATATATAATTATATATATATATATATATATATTATATATATATATTATATATATATTATATATATATATATATATATATATATATATATATATATATATATAATAAGTATATATATAATATATATATATATATAATATATTATATATATATAATATATATATATATATATATATCATCTCCCAGGTAGGGCTTTTGCCCTGTTAATTGGGCCAGCATCTTCCTTCTAGCCTCGAAACTCTTATTCTTAGAGCATTCTAGAATTCTATTTACCGGCTCAATGGTTTACGATGCTAGTCCTTGAGTAATATATTCTCGGGTAGGGGTTTTCACCCCTTCAGCGCTACTAGAATCTTCCATTTGACCTAGAAACTCGTTCTCCAAGAGATCTCCAGAAGATCGTGTTTCTAGGCGCATAAGTTTCCAATGCTGTGCCAGGAGTTATACAGGCAAACTAAATAGAGGGCAGGGTTGCTGAGCCCTGTCGCCCTAGAACTGGGCGATGAAAGTCTTCATAAATCCCAACTGGGTCTAATATCCGTTCTTCTCATAATAGCAGGTCTATATATTGTTTTAAATTTAATTCTACAAATAAATATATATATATAATATATATATTATATATATATATAAATATATATATATATATATATATATATATATATATATATATATATAAATATATAAATAAATACTATATAATAAATAATATATATATTAATATTAGAATTATAATATAATATATATATATGTGATAATATAATAGATATATATAGTATATATAAGATATATATATATCTTGAGTATTATATGTATATATGGATATATATATATATATTATCATAGTATATAAATAATATATATATATATATAATATATATATATATATATATATATA
>JABUQX010086905.1:0-35026 GCA_015478945.1 Trachelipus rathkii
TAAAAAAAAAATTATAAGATATATATATATATATATTATTATATTATATATATATATACCCTATATGTATATTATATATATATATATATAATATATATATATAATTTATATATATTAAGGGATGGGAGTCGGAGTCGGGAGTCGGGCGTTTTCAGGGGTAAGGAGTCGGAGTCGGGCAGTACGATTTTCCAAAAGTTGGGTATCGGGAAGTCGAGAAAAAAACCCTGACTCCCTTTCGACTTCCCCAAAAGCAATTTTGTATAATCTTTTCAACACAAAATTTTGAAAAGCTTAATTGAATTTTTTATTAAACTTAAAAGACGAACTTTTTTTTTTATTTTGACATTTGTTTGTAGGCAATTTAAGTTGTTTATTTTAACTGGGTTTTAAAATAAAGGTTATAAAACTGGTTATAAAATAAAATGTACTTGACTACTTGTGTATTGTGCATTAACGAAATTAAAATCAACAAGACGACGACGTGCTATTAATAATCAATAACAAAATTTTAAAGTCATAGTAGAGTACATAACTGATTTTAAAATATAGAGTCACACCAATTATAAGATAGTTGCAATAAGCTAAAAGAATCGGATAGATATACAATACATTTATGTACAACAACTGTGCTCGCGCTTACGTTGTGGTTTGTGTCAGCAATTTCACATATTCCGTTACCTATATGCCGTGAATTTTCTAATATATATTTAATTTTTTGTGTGTAGAACTACGCGAACCCAATATATTCTTCTAACCCACCAACCAGTATAGTTGGTGGTAAGATAATTTTAATAAATAACTAATCAGTTTGATAAAAATATCAAATAATTAATCAGGTTTGATTAAACAATAATTAATTTTTCTTAACCCGTTTGTTCAGGGTTTTGTAGTTTGTGAATCAAATGACTTTGATTTTTTGATTCGCAAGTGTTACCAGTGTTATATAATATATATATATATATATTATATATATATATATATATATATATATTATATATTTATATATATATATGTATATATTATATATATTATATATTATATATATATAATATAATATATACATATATATATATATATATATATATATATATATATATATATATATATTATATATTATATATATATATATTATATATATATATATATTATATTATATATTATTATAATATATATTAATATATATATATATATATATATATTATTATATATTTATCAGTGGCTACTTCCAGCAACTTTTTTGCTACTCGTGGCTCTCTCTCTCTCTCTCTCTCTCTGCTCTCTATATATTTATATGTTATATATTATATATATAGCTATGATACTATATATAGGTATATATATATAGTTAGTATATATATATATATTATATATATATATATATATATATATTACACTATAATATATAGTAGTGGGATATTTATATATATATATATATTAATCGAAGTAAAAGTTACTTAACGCCACACGGAACGGGAGCTCGGATAAAAAAAAAAATTTCACAGGTAGCTCTATGATACTTAAATAGATGTTCTAGGCATTGTTGAAAATAAATTTTTTTTTCCTGACCTGCCCTGACCTGCCTAACTAACCTAACACTAACTCTAAACCTAACCTAACCTATGACCTATTTCGCCCCTATACTCAGCCCATAAAAAAAAAAAAAAATCATTCCATCCGCTAGAACATCTATTTATGTATCATACATGAAATACTGTAAAAAAAATTTTTTTGATCCGCCTCCGTTCCGTGTGGGCGTTAAGTACACTTTTGTCCATAATGAGAGGGGGGGGTAGGGGTGAGTATACTATATATATAATTATATTTAATTTTAATATATATATATATATATTTATATATATTATTTATATATATTATATATATATTTATTGATATATATATAATTATGGTGTAAATTCTTCAGTTTAAACCTTACAATTATTAATCTAATCTAATTATCTTCAATAATTATCATACAGTCCTACCGGGTAAATAGGAATACATTTGCTGGAATTGTCTGGTTTCCTATTTTTAGTGCGGAAATAATTGTAAAAAAATAATAACATAATAAATAAAAAAAAAAAACAATAATTAAAAATAAAAAAATCTCATAAAAATCAATAGCTTCAGCAAAAAGGAATACATTTTTGGAATCCCTGTAAAATTTTAGATAGACCCAAAAAAAATGTAAAAATATATAAAAAAAAATTCTTGTTATTTAGAGACCTTTATTGGTTACTCGTTAAAGATAAATAGACTTTCTATTAAAGTTGGCTTTTTTTTTTTAACTAAAGAATACCCAAGGGTATCCCGCACCGATGGCAGAAGTCGGAGTCCTCTCGCCTTGCACGTGTGGTATCTTCTTATTTCGGGGTAGGGCCTATATCCCACTCCGGGAAGGGTCTCCGGAACCCCCGCTCTTTGGGGTATTTGGGCTGTCGGCGGGTTCCTCGCCCTCCCCTACGGGGTGTGGAAAACGTCCCCCCTGTGGGTTCCCCGTCGGCCCTCGAGCCCCTACATTGCCCCGTGTACTACCTTTACTATAATATTATATATTAATATATATATATATATATATATATATCAGTATATATATATTTTATATATAATATATTATTATTATATTTATATATTATTATAATTATTATATTTATATTATTATTATTATTATTAATAATATATTATATTTTATAATTATTTATTATTATTAGTATTTTATTATTATTATATATAGCTATATAATATATATATATATGATATAAGATATTATTACTAATAATATTATATATATACTATAATATAAATATTTATATATATATATATATATATATTATATATATATATATATTATAATATATATATATATATATATAAATATATTATATAATATATATATTATATATATAATATCTATATATAATATATATTAGTATATATAATATATATTATTGAGACGGATTTCATCTATGTCTTGTTTTCCCCTACAGATATTTGTGAATTTTGAACGTTTTGGAAATAAAATCTAAAAGAGAAAGAAAAAAAAACGGAATCCATACCAAAAAAAAATTAAGAAGAACAAAACTCGAAAGTGAATGTAAATATATTATAAATATACATGAAAAATATATCTCAGACGTATTTAGGCGACAAAAATTCCTGGCCTTATTTAAAAGGGTAAATATTAACGATTAAAGGATTATTTAATGTTTTCATATTTAATGTGTTTTTTGCTTATACTGAAAGTAATCTTGGAATGAAATAACGCAGATTTAGTATTCTTTATTTAGTTTTATTAAGGATTGTAAGGCAGGTATTTAATTGTGTAGAGGATAGATGCATTGGAAACAGATGGATTAATATCCTTGTTCTATTTAGCTCCCAGGTTTGTGATCCCGAAAACCAGGAAGTCACCAGTGGAGTGGAAGTGTGGCGAGGTCGGCGCGAGCTTTGGGGAATCAGGGGGTGCGAGGATAATGGGCCGGATGAGTAGGGAGCGAGGACGAGGGGAAGAATTGTAGAGTCTGTGGCCGGCGGGGGGGGCAAGGGAAGTGGCGCGCTGCGGCGAGTTTAGTGGTGGTGTCACCTGCTGCGTGACAAGGCACTTTTTGCGGCAAAAAAATCTATCATCACCCCTCCGCAGGTCTTCCTCATCCCACTCTCTCCCTTGGTTCTTTACTAAACTGTACACTTCAAACTTAAGCCGGTTCGCTCCGCTAAGCACCTGGCAACTTTTTTTCTGACAGATCAAACGTCTCAAATGTTCAAGCGCGATACGCGACTAGGCTTCATCGTAACTTTATAGGAGGAAAGATCAACTTGTAGGAAGACAATATAAAGCAGATAAATAATAGTGTAGATGTGAAATTCCTTTTATGCAGACCATAAATAGTTACATAAATTAAATAAGATTTTAGTAGAAGCTGAAATTAGAGTTTTCATTAATGTAAATTTTTTTATTTATTTTTGTGTTGTTTTGTCACAAATCGGAATAGCAATTAAATAGAGAAATATAAAAGTATACATATATATGTGTGTATGTATAGTTTTTTTTTCAAATTATAAAATTAATTGTAATATTTAAATATAAAGATTTTTTTTTAAGGGAGAGCAATATCTTTCGCTCGCGGGAGAGTGGAAGACCTGTTGATTAAATAAAAAAAAACCTTGTTCTCAATACACACACACACTGGACTCCACGCCCCCGCGAAGTCGATTGCTATTGTTGCCCCTTCTTCCAAAGGATAGATAGGTGTATATATACCGGTATATAGTACGATTTATTATTATTTTTTTGTTTTATATATTTTTGATACCTTTTTTTTATTTTTTTTAAATTTCATTATTTCTTGTTCATTTTTTTTCATATGGATATATATATGTATGCATATATGCATATATATATATATATGATTTTCATTTTTTTATTAATTATTCATATTAGATAGTTTTGTTTGGAAAAATTTAATTTTCGTAATCTTTTAATAAATACCTTAGTTGTGTCTTTTTTTTTATTATCAAGGCAGCAGAAAGTATCAGGTATAAAGCAATATTGAGTTGGTAAATTGTGTAACGCAGAGGAAGAGAGTGAGTAGTCCGAGGAAATTGCTGTTGCTGCTGAAATATTAATACAACACTTGGTGCATATTTTACTTGTGATTTTTAGAGCAAGTTAATTCAATCTAATATTTTTGATAGGTGACTCATAACCTTTAGAAGTAGCTGGATTTCAAAATAGATGAGTAAAAGAGCCGGAAGTTAGAAAAAGGAACAACTGTAATTAGATCAAGAGCCTTCCACTGCCAGAATAAATATATTATAGACTCCACCAACAGAAGAAGTCCGCCCAGAGTCGTTAAACACCTCAACGTAGTGGCAGACCCTTCTGAGAAAGGAATCTACCTCATCAAAACTTACAGGTGAGGTGCCCTTCTATTGTGGTGGGGATCAAAAACCTACCACATAAAGTGGTAGCAGAGCGTAGTTGTTTCTTGTAGGAATACTACCGGCTCTGCTGCTGAGTGTTGTCAAAGTGTCACTCAGCCGCCACTATTGTCAGAACATCATCCATCATGATTGACGGGATGAATGAGTTATTGGGAGACGGAAAGAATGAAAATGGGGAAACACCACCGAATGATCCCGTCCCCTTTCAAAACAAACTAATCCAGCCAGTGTGTCAAATTCCGACCCAAGGAAGATCAAAAAGGACGCAGAGTCCAGCCGGTAGTTACCGGTGGAATGCTCAGTTCTTTAATCAGTGTTGCAACGAGAACACAAGCTAATGGAGAACTAATGACCGATTCTGCATACTCCTGGCAAAGGGAACGGTGAGTACATATAGTAATACCCAAGTATGAAATGATTCTCTTTGAGGCCATAAGTATTCATGATTGGTTTACATCATGTTGAAAACAATGGTCCAGTCTTGTTATTGCCGTGAATATTCTCCTTGGTTTAGATGTTCACAGTTCTCATGTTGCTGTGTAGTCTCAGGGGATGTGAATCCTCTCTGAGATTCAACTCAGAGGGTAATGGTTAGCTGTCCTCTTTTGCTCGTTTGTGATTTGGGAAGCCACCTCCAAGTTCAGAGCGTTGGAAGGAATTTACCATCCTTTATGTTTAGCAGATTCGACTCATCACGCGCCGAATATTCATTCTTTATTCCGCTAGATAAAAGTACTCAATAACTACTTTGCAGTCACGCGTTACCTTCGAAAACTCTAGGCTCTGAATGTAAGTAGATCAGCTGGAGATCACTGAAATCTCAAGAACACGTATATTGTAGCGAGATCGTAAGCCATGCCGTGGAAATTCATATGCTTATGAATGTTAAAGAATGTCTGGTCACTCCGTGTCTGTTGAGATAGCGTCTCTGAGTATTCGTGTGTTGGGTTCGATCTTTTATTCGCTGCGACAATATAAGTATATGCATTTTTGTCTCTAGGTATATATGTATTTTATTGCAATAGCCCTATCGTGTGCGATGGAAAGTTCTTAGGATAGTGGTGCTCCCTTCGTAGTAGTGGTTCTATGAACTCAGGTGGGAACTTGCCTTAATGTGAAAGTAGTATTTACTCACAGGTTCAGTAACTCTCGCTTTGAGGTGTTTAAAAGCAGTTGGTAATAATGGTGAATAGAGGAACCCCTGCAATGTGTAATAAAGAATACACCGCGAAAGAAATACCCAGATCGATCATAAAAAAGCAAATAATATACCATATCGGATTGATAGTTAGTAGACTTCTCGAACTATAAGTGATAACATAAATTCTCTCAAAAGTCACTGCGTCTCCACATTTCCTAAAGACATCGATTAGTGGAACTTTCTTAACCACATACCTATATTAATGTTACTGACGGAGTGTGTTGTTTGCTAGACTTGGAGAGCTGCTATACGACCTCCGAGCTTTAGATAGCTGTGAGAGCTACGCAGAGAAACATAACGACTATACATACCTAGCTTCCAACTAGAAATACAAACATTCCACATTGGCATCAATACTGGTTAGGCAGACCTACGCATTACGATCAGTGCGGAATCTGATACCCAAGAGTCAGATTCTCTCACAAAAGAATTGAGGAGATAGCGTTCAACTCTAAGAAGTGAAAAAATGGTTCATCATATCCACATCACTGTGAATTCTCATTGCGCACAAAAGAAGTGCCTGATATATGTCGCTGTTGATATGTTTGTGATTTGAATTCGGCGTCAACCACAAGTCTCACTAAGATGTTACTGCGATCTGTGTGTATATGTCACGAAAGAGATCATCATCATAAGATAGAATTGCGTAATGTAGAACAACCATAAACAGTCTATGTTTAAAGCTGTACTGTTTTAATAGACTTAGGTTACAGTGATAGTGCAATGTAATTGATCCCATTGGGCCGCAATCGGTCATCCTGCGGCCACAATTCCTCTCGCGAAAATGAGAGCGTGTTGCCTGCGTTGTGAGATGACTACATGCGTTTTCGCGAGTGCTCGCAATTTATGTGTATATATTTGACTTTCTGTCTCACATAGTAGTATCCAAAGCATCGGGGATAGACTGACTTGAAGGCGCTCCTGTGGGCATGGAAAATCCCTCGATTGTCTCTACCACGCGTGGCCGTCCTTCATGCAGTCCAATATTCCGTAGCACGAATAATTAGCGATATGAAGAGGGAGCTGGGCGAATGATCAGGTGTGCAAGAAGATACTTAGCTGAGGAAGTTACAGAGATTCCTTGCACATATTACAACAAACAACATATTTTGGCTTCTGGATGCAATATTGCTCGAGAGCTTAGTACAATATCTTAACTTAGAGCAACCCCCAAGGCAAGATCAATTATCACATGTCGCTCTCTTGCTACTCTGTGGTGTTACATTGTCTCAGTTCGTAAAACTCGAGGCATAGTGATTAGGAACTATACGTACTAGTGTAGGAGAATAACTCCCCCAGTGTTAATATAATATAAGTATCGTAGCTGAGGAATAACTCCAAAAAGTATATAGATAAAAGTGATAACAGGAAAGTGAAACCAAAGGGAGCGATGAGAGTCTCGAGAACAGCATTCATTATTCAATATTATTAATAATATATTATATAATTATCTATATAATTATATTATAATTATATATAATAATATATTATTATATTTGTAAATATAAGGTGTCTACCCCAAGGGATAAGAAAGAGAAAAAGTTAAAATAACATTTATTTATACACAACATTACAGCTAAATAAATATATATATATATATATATATATATATTATATTATAGTATATATATATATATATATTATATATATAATATATATATATATATATATATATATATTTATATTATATATATATATATATGATGATAATGCATAATTCGATTTAAATCAATATGCCTATTATAAAGGTGCTTTTCTTCCTCTGGTAACACGTTTAAATTTATCTGATGCGTAAGAAGTGCCTGATGGACTTGAATCAGGTCTTGGTGTAACGGGGATATTATCTAAGTCTGCTAATCGCGTTGTATTTAAGATTAAACTTCTGGGAAACTTATAGTCTGAAGTTTGGTTTGATATCATTCATCCTTTTTACAAGGTTTCTTCCAGTTCGTGAGAGATCAGCCTATCAAGTCCACAATATTTGATCCTTTAACTTTTCTCATCAATTCGATCTGCCTGTATCGTTCAATGAAATCTGGTCTTTTAAATATTATATAAAGCTATTCTTGATTTACGCATCTATTTGGCAGGCTCTCCTCTAGGATATTTTTAAATTTATCTTCATTTTTCACTTCAAGTTTTACTTCCTTAGGAATTTACATTATCGGTTAGCGGAAATAACGTAGGGATGGATGTAGATGCAAGTCTTTAAGATCTATCAATTTTTGTATGGCATCCTGGTATAAGAGGCGTTTCTCATGGATGTTAACGTCTGAATTTAATATCCTGTACACTTCTTTCTCATATTTGGTTATCTGTTCAACTTTAAGATCATATAAGCTAGGAGGTAGAGGCTGCTGGAAAGATAATGAGTCGTTCAAAATATAAGGATTCTGTTGGTGCAACTGTTGCTGCTGATGTGAAAGAGGTTGTAATGTCAATGATTGGGACCTGTATATAGTGCGTGTTGGCACAGATAAATGACGAATGATGTGATAATACTGTGTGGATTTGCTAAGTTAGAGTAATGTGTGAGCTCACAGCTCGCTGCACGCTGCAATAGGATAGCCTACTAATAAGGGCATATATGATATAATTAGAGGGAGGTTGGAGTAGTGGAGTGTGTATATAATAGGTCCAGTGAGCGTGATATTTCAGTCTCTTTTCTCTACAAAAATGACGTAGAGATAGTTCTACTATATCTAGCCTCACCGTTTTTATCGTTAGGCGATCACATACTTGTGGTAATATGAGTGATCAGGATTCTCAGTGTCATACCTATGCTGCCGCACAGCACTTTAAGGGATGACACACCGCTAGATATCGATCAGGGGAGCTATTTTATACGGAGAAGACGATACATATGATGATGTATCGAAACCGCCGTTCGTCCTCTCTTGGTCGTGTCCCTAGAGTATCAAACATCTGCTCTCTGATATATTCTTGACTCATAGAGTTTATAATTGGGTTAATCATATGAGATCGGATAAGGAAGTCAGTGAATTTAAATTCGATTTTTCGTTTGATTTCTCATGCATCCATAACACGAGGAACGGTGGTAAATAGCTTTTAGCTTCTGGCGCGACGTGGTTTGAAATGTGAGGTAAGTGTCAGACAGTTCACGTCGTTGATAGGATATCGGCGACATTAAAACAGGACTTTACCTAAATAGAAGAAAACATGTGCCTTGGTAGACAATCTTTGTGAGTATTTGTCGCTATTCCTCGACTGCGTGGTCGTACTGCGTTATACGTTTTCAAGTTTTCGGCTGGTTTCCCTTTTTAAACCTGATAATTAATAGTATCGTACGAAGCAGAACGTCCTATCTACTATAATCTGGAGCACACTGTCTCGCTGGGCAGTGCTGAGCGCTCTGGCTCGTGGACGTGTTGCTGTGCTAAAAAGGATTTTTCTTATCATGATTTGGAACCCATACTTGCTCTGTTTAGTAAATATTTATTCGGGTGAATAAGGCTTTAGTAATCTTGCAAAGACGACGGGTGCAAAGACAATCCACAGCCCTGTGAAGTTTATATATATATGGAAGGGACAATTGTGTTTTGACACACTTGTAGATATACTACGTAGCGGTGTGGAGGGGATCCCACGTGGCTCGGATATCGTAACGTTTTCGTCAATATAATTGTTAGCAAGAGCCTTAATGAATACTCTCTTTCCCGTATATGAGACTGGCGCCCTGAGATGATTCTAGTTGTCAGTGCTTCTTCGACTTTGACATGAGGTGCGTGGATTTCAATGTCCTCCTGTGCCAGATGGGACAAAATCCAGGTTAGGTTTCCGTGAGTTTATTGATAGGGTTGTTGCGTTATTCCTCTGCTGCTGAGTTCACTCGAGTTAGACTTAATCTCGTCGTATGTTGGGTCGCACCTAAATAGATACATTATTCGTCATGTATAGTATTACGTAGAAGATACCATAGAACGTATGAAGTATAGCATGTGGAGGTTGGCATCAGATCAGCGCTACACCTGATGGAACCGCGCATACTCTGCTTCAGAGATATATTCCGACACTTCCGGTTATGATGCGACTAAAAGAATATTATGATAGAAATGTATATCGTGCTCAGCCAGTGAGCAAGTCCCCATACTCTCAGACCAGTGGTACCTTGCTCCATTGCTAGGAGGAAAACATCTAGGTATTTCAATCAGAGTTAAGTGATATGGACTACCCTTCGGTGAAATTGAATAAAATCGAGAAAGTGAGTGTGCAGTATTTGATTTATTTTTCCTAACACAATATTTCTGAAATAATAGAAATATCGCTCTTATGAACTTTAGAACCTTTCAAGGCAGGAAATACACTCATTATACTATACTCAATTAGATTTAATAAAAGTTTATAGTGAGTGCCAGTGGGTGCCAGACAATCGAGTGGTACCAGACATTGCAGTTATACAACCTCAGCTCTTTTCAACAACTTACTCTTGTTGATCATGCATCGGTGTGTGTAAATTCTTACGATATGGCCTGGTTTGGGAGTGATAGAGACACTGGTCCGCGCGAGTGTGTCCAATACTTGACGGGACGTATGATAGTAATCTTGCTCTGCACAGTCGCATATACCATCTATGGACACGTCGTGTATGTTGTATATATGAATTAGGTGAGTGTCCTTCTAATTATCAGAAGGTGCGTGTATAAATGCCAAGCGTGAATATTGTGAGTTAGTACATTTAAATAATTTTCGTATACGATTATATGTGATATTTAACGTGTCAAACTTGTTTTGAATGAAAATCGCGAGGATCTTCCATGGTATAGGTTATAAATCTAGTTGAATCTCAAAAATTTAAATATACCCATACATATAAGTAAAGAGAGATCAAGATAATTAAAATGAAATGATCAATTAAAAATATGAGATAGTCCTGAATAACACGGCATGGGAAAATACACTCCATATTATTAAGATAAAACTATTTAACTGAGTTAAGCAGTTAAAGCAGAAAGTTATAATAAGTCAGCCATGTTACACACGAGTAGACCAACAGCTCTAGTTAGCAGTAAAATGCAAGCGGACAATGTTATGCTCTGAGGCGATCAGAAGTGTGATGAGAACGTTATCCTTATAGGACGTCACATCGTGACATCACCTTAGGTGATGCTATCAAGAAATAGCCCAAACACTCCTTATTTTGATTTATATAGAGCTGTGAGTTTAACTATAGAGCTCTTCTCATAAGAGGTGCTGTACCGCTGAAGCTCCTATGTTCAGAAAGCTGACTATGTTGTGGCATTGAAAGAGTTGAACTTAGTGCAATACAACTATGCTATCGCAGTTACAGATACACGGCCATTAAACTGAGTTCCCAGATAGATAACGAGCAGTAAAAACGACTAAGAGTCTAGCACTACAATAGGACTAATGTACACAAGGCATATACTCTAGGTGTTAGGTAAACTCTATTGGTTTCCTCGTGATTGCTACCTGCTTTATGTATAAGGTGTGGTACGTGCAGTAGTAAGCGTTATGAGTTTTGTAAAGGCAGTGTCCTAAACCGTGAAAAAAGTAGTATAAGTAGAAAAATCCTACGATAGCTCAAGATAAAAGCCATAAGCATATAGTCTAATTCATCCACTAGTGGTTGTGTGAGAGAAAGTCAATTAATGTAAAACAATCTAACTTTAATAAGAACAAATCATTTTTTGACACGAGTGTCGCTTGTTATAAGTAATATGTTTATTTTTTTGTAGGTTTTATAAATCACATTAAAAAAATGATTGAGTCTGATGTAGATTATATATTTCATAACAATTTGAGGTTTAAGTTTAATATAGAATGAACTCAATTAAAGTATATCTTTGAAAAACGAAATTCTATTGAATAGTTTACCCATTGATATCATATTTATATATTACACGTGAGTTCACAGCGGAATTTTTTGAGCGTGATCTGGCGGACGCCACGCGGTGCTAGTAGGCGTTTACGTAGATAGTATTATAGCGCCTGCGGAGAGTGTGGCTCGTAACGATCTCGAGTGTCGTGGGTGGGTGTGATAAATGAGTTTATGGGAGTCAACTTGAGCGGGCGCTCGTTGGTGCGTGAATACGGGTCGGATTGTTTCGCGACGGTGTTCCTGTGTGTGGAATACGGCTGCTGGACTCTAGTGAGTGATCTTCTTGAGTAGCATAGTGATTTTGACGGTCAGTGAATATACATACATGTTATGCTCTGTCTTTAGATAATATAGTGTACAATAGTCTAGTGGATTTGCTAGTAAAGAAAAGTTACTTGTAAAATATTTAATAAGAGAAGTATAAATAGTTTTAAGAAGTTTTAAAATATGTAATTGTAAATAGTAAAGCATCGTTGTGAAAATAGGTTAACGATAAATACTAACAGAATTAGTAGTAAGTAAAGTAAATGACATTCTAAGAGATTTGAGAATATAGAATAGAATATACTAATGTAATAAGTAACCGTATTTTCGATCTATTCCTCATATGCATATAACAAATGTAAATAACTTATAAGTAAGTAGAATAACTCGTATTTTAAAGGAAGATAATGCTGATTTTTGTCTCAGTGCTGCAGAAACGTGTAGGTACTAAGAATGTGTAGTAATAGATACATACGGTGGGACACTATATCGTTATGACTTAAATCTATGTGAGACAAATGTCCTTACATGACAATGAGGACAAACGTAATGATTGCGAAAGACAATTTTTTAGACAGCTTGTGCCAACACTTCCATTTGCACTCCACTCTCTGGCCCTCGCTCAGTACTGTCGACAATAACTGAGTGCATAAGAATGCGACTGATGCCACAGTGAGCGCAAATCACCGCACGGGCTGGCTTAGCTTATTCACTGCAATGTCGGCATAACCCTTCGCGATCTCACCTTCCTCCGTAGTACATCTCAAATGAACATATTCCTTGATGTATTACATAAAAATTGGTTGTATGTTTGAGTGGTGATCTCAATAAGTTAAGCCTTCAGATTAGTGAGAAAGTTGTAGAGCTAATCAGTGCTTGTAATTTGTCTTATGTGAGTAATAACTTTGATTAGATTGTGCATTGGAGGTTATACATTTGGCTTATGAAATATATCGGTGATCACTGATTCGACAGTAGTTATTGAATCCGATAACGATAACAAAGGTGAGAGATAAGTCCTAAAAGGAAGGGAAAAGCTTACGTGTAGAGTGATTTCATAGATAATATATGAATCACTATATATCGGACGCGAATTATTTAATTGATTGTGCATATTAGGCTATGTTGGCTGTTTTTGCTAGATTCGTGTTCGTTGTATAAAGTTTAAATGTAAATGTGTATTGGGTATGTAGTGTCATAGTGCATGTGGTGTTATATTATGATATATATTGCCATGTGTATAGTGTCTCAGATTTTATTTAGATGATGGTGTGTCGTGTGTGCTGGCCATTTTTTGTTTGTGCGCATAGTTGGTGATGGATGAGTAGATTTGATTAGCTGGGTTGCCTTTTGTTTGTTGGTGGATGTGTGTGTGTAATTGTGAGATGTTGCTTAGATGGTCTAATGATTCACATGTATTACATACAGCTCATCCATATACAGTTAGGATAATACTTGTACGTTTAGATTTAGTAAACCGTGTGATGTTGGTGGCAAGTTACTTACGATACAGGGTAATATTAAAATTAGACACGTTAGGTTTTGACCACACGATTGGTTCCCTATTGGTTAAATTAATTGGCTGGGCGATTTCAAGGCGAGTGATATCATTTGGTGTAGTATTTATGTACCTCACCACATAAGTGGGGCGAACTTCACAGAAAGTCATAGCGGCTAGTACTTTCTTGTGCTCTGTATAGGTCTCATAAATACCTAAACTTATCAGTGTTTGGGATTTCAATCCATATTTGAACCCGCTCATTGCTGGTGAGACCGAAAAGTAACGGATTTATAGACATTATTTATTTGATATGTGGTTGATAAATAAAGATTTGGTGCAATAAATCAATAAGAATTCCTTTACGTATTACATCATTGTAAACACAAGAACCTAGATATTTGGAAGTGGTTTTAGTCAAAAGGAGTATATATTTTAACCAAGAAGGAGTGAGTGCATTTTAATTGTTAGTTTACGTCTGAAGAATTTATAAAGAGAGCAAATCGACCATCATTACCATATCTGTTGAGTGAGATGGTAACCCTTGATCCATTGATATCATGATTATTCCTTAGTATGTATTCAGAATATTTTTTGAACGGGTTTTTAAGTAAAGTAGAGATATAGGGTATTACAAATAGTTGGTTGACATTTGAAAACTTGCCGGTTGACGCCATTTTGAATTCACTGACTGACGCCATTTTGAATTAACTGACCAGGGACTGGGACAGTTAATAATAGTGATATATTATAACGAATCTGAAGACAGTTATAATTGATCGAGACATTGAATATTAAGTGACAGTTAATGAAATAAATCAGACTTATAGTTATATAAACATAAACTTAATTGAGACTTTGATTTAATTGTTTTACGTTTTGGGATTTGATAAATTAACTTTGAAAATAGTTTAGAGTGACTTTATATTCTGAGAATCCACATTGATTGGGACTTTGACATTTTAAATGAACTTTGTACTTGACTGATTCAGATTGATTGTGGACTTCGATATTTTTGGAATCAACTTACAGTTTGGACAGTTTAAATTTACTTAGGTTTACATTTTAATAATTTGGACTTTCTTGGAATCACGTTCGAATTAACTCAGACTTTTGATACTTTAGAATCGACTTACAATTGATAGGTGGAATTACTTTAGACTTTCGACATCTTTGAAATTTAATTCACGTTTTGATACAGTGAGTTGGTTTTCGATCCACATAAATTGAATCGACTTTGATATTGGACAGTACACATTAACTTGTATTTAATTAGGAATAACTGATTTATGTTGAGAATACTTTGATTTTGAGAACCAAACTTTTTCCTAACCTGGACTTTTATTTTGAGTTTGAACATTTAAGTGCTTTGATAGTCGAAATATTTTAGTTGAGTTGAAACACATACTTTTTAACAGCCGGGTATTTTTGACTTGTTTTGAAATCGGAATTCGGAATTATACTTTCAAATAAATTTATGCAATTTTAATAATTTCATATTTGAATTTGTGGATAACTTTGAACAAGGCCATTGAGATTGGACTTTAGAAATCTTGATGCTTGATTATGGTTGTTTAGCTTTGAGGTCGGATATTATACCAATAGTTTATATTTTGGAATTTGGTATAAATAGTTTAGTTTATACTAAGATAGAACTTTGAAGTTTATTGAAGTTTTTCAAGTGACATTTCGACAACACACTTTTGGAAATACTATTGAAGTAACTTGAGTAATTGATATTTCGTTTAAGCGGTAAATTAACAGAAGTACTTTTATGAAATCATTACGAAGTTTAAATATACGAATGGTTTGATTGTAACTTTAGGATTTGTTGAAGTTCTCTAGGTCCAACCTTGAAGTAAACATCTCTGAAAATACTAACTACAGAAACTACTTTACTCAAACTAGTTACTAAAGGATAAGGATTTAATACGCTTCATTGTTTTATTTAATAATTTGATAGTAGGTTTAAGAAATTAGACACAACGCATTGATCAGTTTAGTTTATTGTACCACTATACACAATTGGAGTGACTGTTTATTTGATTCTAAATTAGGCAATTTTCATTGGGTAGTGCAGATATTTGAGGCCGTTTTTCTGTGCACTACTACAATAAAGAAAATAAAATGGTGCCGTTGACCAGTTCAGACTAGTTATTGCGGCCATACGTTTTTCTTTTGTATTTGTCTGGCCCACCTTTCTTTTTTTTTTTTTGGGGCCCTTCCTGTTTTTGCCTTTTCCCTTGGGTTACCTCTTTAGTAGGAGGGTGTGTGTGGGGTTCCCACTCCATTCCCAACATTTAAAGTTTATAAACACACTTAAGGCTTATAAGCATATTAATTGTAATTTAAGAAATAAACATAATAATTTGGAATGGATAACCAGAGTGGTGAGAACGAACAAGAGGTAGAAATTGAGTCAGGAGGACCAGTAACACAAGTAGAAGTTGATGAGGGATTAGATGAAGCTGTAGGAGGATTCATGGAATCAACACCAGTAGTAGACGGAGAAATCAGAGACGAAATATTAAATAATCCACCATTACCACCTACACCAGAACACCTAACACTATACAACCCACATGCTACCAGAACATTAGTACCCCCACCATTAAAATTTTCAGTAGATTCAGGGTGGGAATTTGAGGAATTCCTTCAGGAATTCGAAGTTTATTGTTCACATACGTACGCAAAAGTACCGGAAACCTGGAGCAGAGTATTGGGTAGCTATTTAGAGGGAGAAATATTGGAAGCATATAACAATATAGAGGGTGGAAGAATTCAGTATACTAAAGTAAAGGAGAAACTTAGAGCAATAATAAAGCAATTGACAACTAGCCAGGATGTACTACTTACCAGATTTTGGGCGACTAGTAGAAACAAGAATGAATCAATAATAAATTATTCCATGCGACTAGATAGACTTGCAGCATTGGCTGGCATGGACAGTGCTCAAATATTATATGAACAAATGAAGAAATTGAAGATCATGGATGGACTGAGCAGCGACGCAGCCGCTAAAGTCAAGTTTGCCACACTATCAGATCCCAACATGAATGTAGATAAAGTGGTGGAAATAGCTCACAACGTGGAAAAATGTTTTCAGCCAAGTAAATCGAATAAAAACGAAGAGAAACGACAGAATAAACAAGAAACAGTAAAGAAAAAGGAAATACAAGTAACAGAATTGAATGAAGAAAAAGATCAGAAACCTAAGTGCAATTTTTGTCAGCGAGAAGGTCATCAAGAGGAAAGATGTTATAAGAAAAACAATTGTTGTTTTTGTTGCGGAAAA
Source organism: Trachelipus rathkii (assembly GCA_015478945.1). Classification (NCBI taxonomy): domain Eukaryota; kingdom Metazoa; phylum Arthropoda; class Malacostraca; order Isopoda; family Trachelipodidae; genus Trachelipus; species Trachelipus rathkii. The sequence continues at coordinate 17,060 of JABUQX010086905.1, forward strand.
AGGGGTCACAGAATTCAAGACTGTCGAAACAGAAAATCGCAGCAAGATAACACAAACGGTTCAAACAGAAGACAGGAAACCACCACTGGCGCCAATAATGAAAGAACAAGAACCATAAAAACATTAAGTTGCCCTTACTGTGGTCAAGATCATCTAATGAAAGACTGTGTTGATTTTAAAGAATCAATGAAAGGAGCGAGACAGTCGGAAAACGAATAACACCCTTGGAAAAGCAAGGTAATAAGGGTGTTAAAGAAGAAAACCTTGCAATGGCAATTTGTGACAAACGTATTTATGTGTCTTTGGACACAAAAAGAGGAACTGTTAAGGCTTTGATTGACACAGGAGCTGAGGTGAATCTGATGTCATTGGACGTTGTTAAAAGACTAGGATTAAAAATAATAAAACAAAACAGCATACAATTAATAGGAGTTCATGGTGATTGTGAGCCCACTTGTGGTGAGGTATATGTTTCTTTTTATTTGGGAGGTTACTTAGTAAAAGAGGAACGCTTTATCGTTAGCGATAAAACAAAACATGATATAATACTAGGTATAGGATTCATAAAAACACATTGTTTAAATATCAATATAAGAGAAAATCAATTAACTTGCCACTTTCAAGAACATGAAGTATTCCTCTGCGACTTGAGTCGAAATGAAACATCATTGGATGACATAAAATTGACATTGAAAGAAAATGTTACAATCAAAACAGGATATGTAAATACAATAGAATTAAGTTGGCCTAATGGTATAGAGAAACCATATTTGTATGGAACAGAAAGAGTTAATCATGATTTGGATAATATGGGACTGTTGGTGTCTAATGCTGTGAATTCTGGCCCTTACACTTTGGTTAGTGTTATTAATCTGAGCGATGAAGACATACACTTGCAGTCTGGAATTGTCGTAGCCAAAGCAGTGGAATTAATTGAAAAAGGAAATAAGTTAATAGAAGTAAAGAGTGTTTGTACATTGGAACAAAATCAAGAAACAGAGCAACAAGAATCATTGGAAGAAAGATTCCAATTAAATGAAACAGATTTAACCAAGAAACAACGAGAAGAAGTCATTAGAGTTTTAAAAGGTTTTGAAGACATAATAAGTAAGGATGAACATGATGTAGGATATACTGATAAAGTGGCACACCACATTAAATTAACGGACGAAACACCCATCAAACAAAAAATTCGGCGGTTTAATCCAAAAATACAGGCTTTAGTAGATGAAGAATTAACCGAGTTAGAAGAACAAAAAATAGTCCAACCATCAAATAGTCCTTGGAGTAGTCCAATAGTACCAGTTGTGAAGAAGAATGGTAAAATGAGAGTCTGTATAGACTATCGAGCTTTAAATCAAAGAACCGTTAAGGATAGTTTTCCGTTACCCATAGCTGCAGATTATATTTATAGTCTGAAGGGATCAGTCTACTTTTCCCTTCTCGATATGACAAAAGGTTATTACAACGTGCCCGTAGATGAAGAGTCCAGACCTTTAACTGCATTTTCTACAGCTACTCGACATCTGGAATTTGTCAGATTACCTTTTGGTCTTAGCAACAGTCCAGCCACTTTCCAACGGTTGGTTAATCTGATGTTGAAAGGTTTTGATTGGACCCAAGTAATCGCCTATCTTGATGATATTTTAATTCTGGGAAAAGATTTTGAAGACCACTTAAACAACCTGAAGAACGTCCTCATGAAGCTACGAGAATATAACCTCAAAATCAAACCAGAAAAATGCAGCATTTTCAGGCGAAAGGTTAAGTTTTTGGGACAGGAAGTTAGTGAAAAGGGATTATTACCATTAAAGGATTACATTAAGGCTATTAAAGAGGCTAAAGTTCCTCGGACCGTGAAACAACTACAAAGCTTTCTAGGAAGTATAAATTATTACAGAAGGCATATACCGAATGCCGCTCAGTTAATGAAGCCCTTGTCGTGTTTAACATCAGGAAAAAATTTAAAGTGGACCACCGAATGCCAGTATAGTTTCGATCAGCTAAAAGAAGCACTAACTGAAGCACCAATTTTGTCGTTTCCTGATTACAATAGTACCCAGCCGCTTGAATTATATGTAGACGCCTCAGGAACAGGGGCTGGAGCTTGTTTAAAACAGCAACAAGGAGGAATCACCAAAGTGATAGCATATGCTTCAATTTGTTTTAGTGGAGCCCAAATACATTACAGTACACTAGAAAAGGAATTGGCTGCATTACGTTGGGGAGTGAAAACATTTAAGGTCTTTTTGAGGTGTCGCAGATTCGTTATTTGGTCAGACCATCAGCCCTTGACTTACCTACATAATATGGCCGGAATTAATTCTCGAATAGCTAGAACTTTAACAGACTTAGCAGAATATGATTTTGAGATCCGGTACATACCAGGCAAATTGAACTTCATCAGTGATTTTCTTTCACGATGTGGACCCGATGATATCACAGAGGCAGTGGCCCTGGAGCAGGAACAAGACTTAATACCGTTTGGATTTAACATACAACCCATCCCTGGAGGAGGGAATTCATTGTTCCAGGCCGTGGCCTTGTACCTTTTTGGGAATAAGGACCAACATAAAGCACTTAGAGAAAGTGCTGTGAGTGAAGTTCAAAAGAATATAACTAGGTATGGGCTGAACGATAGTAGAAATCATAGACAACAATTGAAAAGAATGGGCCATACAGGAACATTGGTATCCGGTGAAGTCGTAGAAGCATGTGCCAGAGTGAACAATATATCTGTATGGGTGTATCATGGAAAAGAGCTTAAGATACAATATAATACTAACTCGACAACCGAGTTACCTGTCTGTCATTTGAGGTGTGTAGATGGTGTTCACTTTGACTTATTGGTTCCAGAAATAAAAGAAGTTCAATCTTTGGATCTTTTCGGTGGAAATGGGATTGTTTATGATCTGATCGACATAGGTAATGATAATAGTTCTCATAAAGAAATTGTTCTGTTCAACCTCGTAGATGGGTCAGAAGGTGAAGAAGAGGAGAGGGCAGGAGACCAAGAAGTAGTTGAAAGGAGTGAATCTGGAGATACGCAGAGTGAGAGCGAAGAGGAAGAACAGAGCAATTTGGATGAAAATGAGCAAGATTTGACCGGAATTGAACTGCCAAAACAGAAAGAAGACCTTGTGTATGTTTATGATGAAGAGAGATTGAGAACAAAGATCAAAGAAAGACAAAAAGATGATCACCAATTGTTGAAAGTAAGTGAGGTGATTTGTGGAGAAGAAACTGAAGTGGAAAAAATCAGACTGATGAAACAGAATCATGTACTCAGACCTTTTAGTAGATACATCCGAGAAATAACTTGTCAGGAAGGTTATTTGATGAAAATAGTAGAAGGAAGACCAATTCCTATGATTGCTTATAAGGATATGTTCCATCTATGTATAGATATCCACAAAAAATACTTTCATATGGGAAGAGATAAATTGCTAAAAAAGGTAGAAAGTATAGCTTGGCATCCAAAGATTTATTATATTTGTAACACGATCACAAGAACTTGTATAAAATGCCAGAATAAGGGAGTTCCTGCACGAAGGAATAAACCACCAACATGGAAAATAAATGCTAAAAATCCTTTTGATATCGTTGCATTGGATTTAATGGAACTACCGTTGACAGCCAAAGGAAATAAATATGTGTTAGTGGGAGTAGATGTCTACTCTAAATGGTTGATGGCTGTGGCTGTTCCGAACAAGAAGGCAGATACCATACTGGAAGCTTTTCGTACTATGTTAGCCACTTTCTTAAAGAACCCGAAGGAAGTTCAAACTGACAATGGTTCGGAATTCCGAAATCAGTTAATGGACACATTTTTAGAAAAAAGAAATATCCATCACAGATTGAGTGCGGCTAATACCCCACAAACAAACGGAATTGTGGAGAGGGTAAATAGGACCATATTAAACATGTTAAGAATGTTAGATGATAAAACTACATGGGATTCTTGTTTGGGTGATATCATAAGCACTTACAATCATAGTTATCATCGAGAATTGAACCAAACACCAGCCAGTCTGTTTTTAGAGAATGTAAAAAAGAAAGAATCCGAGGAACTAACATGGAAGAAGAAAGATCCGAACTACGAACCTTTTAAACTGGAAGAATTAGTCTTAAAGAAAAATAATTACAAGGGACACGCGGTACAAAATAAATTGGCTAAAAAGTACCACGGACCCTATAGAATTGTTAAGGTCTATGGAAACGGTGTGTTATATGACATACAACACAAATATAGGAATACACTTTTGTACCGAATACACCAAGTACATCTGAAGAGATTTTATGAGGTACCAAAAGAACTAGAGGAGGAAAATGAAGAGCCGGAAAAGGAAAAGGCTATCTCTGAGAATAGTTTCGAGGGTTTTGATCCCTTGGATTTTCGTTCTATTCCCAGAGATTTCGAAGGTTTTGAGGAAGAAGAAACAGTCAAGAACTCATTTGCACTTAATTGGAAGAGGCTTGAAAGATTCAGTATACCTTTTGGGTCAGGAATTACAGAAAAAACGAAAGAATATAAAGATGCAGGTATACAAGTTGAAGAAATATGGGGACAACGATTATTTGAAACTGGATCTTACGAAGGAAGTACTTTGGAAGAAACTATTAATATGTCTGAGGAAACTATATATTACGACACAGTAAATCTGGAGTCGTGGATCGTTGAGGAGATCCATAGAGAGTAAATTGATTGTTAAATAATATACTGTAAATACATTAGTGTAGAAAAAAAAAAAAATTTTTTTTGTTTTTGTAAATTTTGAAATACATTGCCTTATCAATCGGAAAAAGATTGGTTTGACAATGTGAAATAGGAAATATATTTGTTTGCATACTCTGAAAATAGGTAGTTAATAGTGTAAAATCAATTGTGATTGCCTTAACAATCAGAAAAGATTGTTTTGACAATCGGAAGAAAAAGAAATAACACCAGTAACTGGAGACAGTTCATTGGTGAACAAGAAATAAAATTGTCCTAGTAATCAAAGAGATTGTTGGGACAATGAAAGTAAAATAAAATAAATTGCCTTGGTGGTTGAGAAACCGATTGCCTTGGCAATTAGGAACGAAAATTAAGAATAAATAAGTTAAAGACTGCCTTAACAATGTGAAATAAATTATTGCTTTGGCAGTCGGATAAAAAGTTAAATGATTAATGAGTTAAGGACTGGCTTAGCAATATAAATACCTTATTGCTTTGGCAACCAGAAAAAAAAAAAAAAAAAATAATAAAAATTTTTGTTATCATGAGAAAAAAAAAATTTTATTTTTCAGCATGACTACCAGAAGAAGGACTCCAAAACCAGATGTGTTGTCATCGGAAAAGATCGTGGTTGTGGGAGACAGTCGAGTGCGATCCTTGTCAGAATACCCCAGATGGGCCCCGTACAAAGATATAACATTCTATTACAAAAACGGCATAAAGTTGATGGAAATGTTACAACTCACGGAAGCCATTCTTGAACGAAATATGGAATTGGGGGATGATCTGATTCAAATAGTCATCTTAGTGGGGTTGCATTGCGACTTTACTCGATTAAAGAACTTCAGAAACACAAACAAACAGATAATGGTACCCAATTCAGAACTACCAATGGAGAGATATGTTGTCACACTAGCCCGACAGTTGATCAGATGGGGAAATCAGTATCCATTTTGCAAGGTAATCTGTACCATACCATTTACACCCGATTTTGACCGATACAACTATAAGAGACTTAGAGGAAGTTTACATAGAGAACAGCTTGAACAGCAATATAACACCAGAATGAGTCGACGCTATTTACGAGATTTTGTAGACCTAATCAACGACTTTTATGTTCAATGGAAGGAATATAAACGTCCTAAACCGCTTGCATTGGCACGGATGGGGCAGTATACATGGAGAAAGACAAAATCTAGGAGACAAGGTGTAAGAAGGAGAGTAGATCCCCGAGAAAATATGGAACCCTACCCCGGCCAAACCACTGATGGACTTCACATGCGAGAAAAAGCTGTCAAACATTTCTGGAGATTGTGCAAAGAAGGCATTAGACATTTCAAAAAATTTACTAAACGAGGATATGAATGGGAAGACAACCACCATGAGATGGGTTTGTGGACAATAGATTTAGACCCAGTGGAACCACGAATTCACAATGATGACCCTCGAACATGGGTGGAAATCAGAAGTGGATGGCTGGAGGGGGATTTCCTGGATGAAAGCACACAATTAGACAATTTAAAGATACATTATGTGAAGATAATAAAAGGGCGTACCACTAGAATTCTGAAAGAGGACATATGGTATGATGAAATTAAAATAGAACCAACTAATGAGGTAATTAACGAAGATGAATCATAAGAGAGAACAATCATAAGACCACACGACGTGATCTTTCGGAATGGAGGTATTGTAGGGCCTAACCCTAAAACTAATAAATCCTACATGCCAGGTAAGCCATCCTTGTTCATGTTTGTAAAAAAGTCATAATGTAAAAATAAATGTATAAAAAATTTATATATATATGTAGGAAAACTTAAAGAATGTTGGCTGAGATATATATATATATATATATATATATATATGTATATATGTATAAATGTGTGTAAAATTATGTATGTGTGTGTAGGTATGAGTATATGTGTGTATATATGTGTGTATGTGTTATGTATGTGTTTATAGATATTAATGAAAATAATTAGTGGTCAGGAAATATTAGTGGTTTTAGAAAGAAAAGTTAACTTGTAAATATTAATAAGAGAAGTATAAATAGTTTTAAGAAGTTTTAAAATATGTAATTGTAAATAGTAAAGCATTGAAATAGTTCGTAATAAAAGAATAAATAAAGTAATATTTAAAGAATTAGAAATAGAAAGAAATAATGTAATAAGTATAGTAATTCGATTCTATTAGATAAAAAAGAATACTAAAAAGTAAAATACTGTTAAAAAGATATATTGTTTTGTTCTTAAACTGCTTTAATGATGTGTATAATAATATTATTGAAATGTCCTTACAGAAATAAAAGAACATCGAAAGGAAATTTTTAGAGTGGCAACACTCTCGTGACGTCACAAAAGCGAGTTAAGATGGCGGACACAGAGCGCAAATCACGCACTTGCTATTCTGAATCGAAACCCTTCGGACGTGTCTCCCATATATTTGTGATAATATTTGTTATTTATTTAGTTTTCAAATTAGGAAAGTTTTAACAATTGTGCTTGTAAATATTTTAATAACTTTTGATACTTTTGTATATATACTGATATCGACGTATTTGGACTGTACATAAGAAAGGTAATATTTTGTAAATTATATATTAGCGACTTATTTATTTATTTATTAGCATTGGCTGTTTTCGTGTTCGTGGAAATTTAATATTGGCCATTTAGGTCAATTATTCAGATGTTAGCGCTGGCCATTTTTCGCAATTAGGAAAATTTATAGCGGCCATTTTGTTGGCTGTTTATTTGAATTTAGCTGTGGCCATCTTCACATTTTAAGCATCAACATTGAATATAGTTCCGTTGTTAAACTTAGCTTTGGCAATTATTCCATCTATTCAACTATATTTGTGACCGATTTGGTTACCTATGGTAAATTAATGTGCATGAGTGATACTTTTGGAGTTATATACATATGGCAATGCAAGTTAGCATATTTTTCTGTATGTTATTCAAATTATTCAAGTTTTGATTATTTTAGTTTTGTGTACGAAAGTCAGGATATAGAATTTTTATTTGATATTTTTGAAAAATAAAGATTTGAATTAAATAAAGAATCCTTTACGATAATATTAGTAAACAATAAAAGAATTTGAATTGTTTTAGTCAAAGGAGTATTATATTTTAAAGAATATATTTTAATTGTTGTTTCGTTGAAAATTAAAGAAAAGAAAAAAAGCCATTTAATTTCTACTCATAAGCAACCCTTGATCATTGAAACATATTATTTTATAGGTTATTGAATATTTTGACGGGTTTTAAGTAAATAAGATATATATTAAAATAGTTGTTGACATTTGAAAACTTGCCGGTTGACGCCATTTTGAATTCACTGACTGACGCCATTTTGAATTAACTGACCAGGGACTGGGACAGTTAATAATAGTGATATATTATAACGAATCTGAAGACAGTTATAATTGATCGAGACATTGAATATTAAGTGACAGTTAATGAAATAAATCAGACTTATAGTTATATAAACATAAACTTAATTGAGACTTTGATTTAATTGTTTTACGTTTTGGGATTTGATAAATTAACTTTGAAAATAGTTTAGAGTGACTTTATATTCTGAGAATCCACATTGATTGGGACTTTGACATTTTAAATGAACTTTGTACTTGACTGATTCAGATTGATTGTGGACTTCGATATTTTTGGAATCAACTTACAGTTTGGACAGTTTAAATTTACTTAGGTTTACATTTTAATAATTTGGACTTTCTTGGAATCACGTTCGAATTAACTCAGACTTTTGATACTTTAGAATCGACTTACAATTGATAGGTGGAATTACTTTAGACTTTCGACATCTTTGAAATTTAATTCACGTTTTGATACAGTGAGTTGGTTTTCGATCCACATAAATTGAATCGACTTTGATATTGGACAGTACACATTAACTTGTATTTAATTAGGAATAACTGATTTATGTTGAGAATACTTTGATTTTGAGAACCAAACTTTTTCCTAACCTGGACTTTTATTTTGAGTTTGAACATTTAAGTGCTTTGATAGTCGAAATATTTTAGTTGAGTTGAAACACATACTTTTTAACAGCCGGGTATTTTTGACTTGTTTTGAAATCGGAATTCGGAATTATACTTGAATGCTTTGAGTTTAATTTAATAATTTCCAACTATTTGAATTTTGTGGGATAACTTTGAACAAGGCCATTGAGATTGGACTTTAGAAATCTTGATGCTTGATTATGGTTGTTTAGCTTTGAGGTCGGATATTATACCAATAGTTTATATTTTGGAATTTGGTATAAATAGTTTAGTTTATACTAAGATAGAACTTTGAAGTTTATTGAAGTTTTTCAAGTGACATTTCGACAACACACTTTTGGAAATACTATTGAAGTAACTTGAGTAATTGATATTTCGTTTAAGCGGTAAATTAACAGAAGTACTTTTATGAAATCATTACGAAGTTTAAATATACGAATGGTTTGATTGTAACTTTAGGATTTGTTGAAGTTCTCTAGGTCCAACCTTGAAGTAAACATCTCTGAAAATACTAACTACAGAAACTACTTGACTCAAACTAGTTACTAAAGGATAAGGATTTAATACGCTTCATTGTTTTATTTAATAATTTGATAGTAGGTTTAAGAAATTAGACACAACGCATTGATCAGTTTAGTTTTATTGTATCACATATACACATTGGAGTGGACTGTTATTGATTCTAAATTAGGCAATTTTCATTGGGTAGTGCAGATATTTGAGGCCGTTTTTCTGTGCACTACTACAGCGTGTCTTTCCCAGATCCAAACTGGGGAGGAACGTCCTATAGCTTTCATCTCCACAACATTTAACAAAGCTGAACAGCGATATAGTACCACCGAAAAGGAAGTTGCTGCAATACGATGGGCTGTGAAGGCGTTGAAGCCTTTCCTTTATGGAATAAAAGTAGTTATTTATACAGATCATCAGCCGCTATTATATTTGCATAGTATGCCGTTAGTAAACGCACGAGTAGCTCGCACGCTTGAAGAAATCAATGATATAGACTACGAGCTAAGGTATATTCCGGGAAAAGAAAATATAGTGGCTGATGCTTTATCTCGATCTCCGATCGGGGAAGCCTTTGACGAACAAGAGATTTTCCCGGTTAACGCCCTTCCTGGAGGATTTTCTGAGGTTAAAATTCCTGGAGGGGGTGATTCGCTCTTTCAAGCTTGCGCTTATGCTTTGTATGGTTCGATTGAAAATCATCTGAAGATACGACAAGAAGTGGTTAAAGAATTGTTAGAAAATAGGGGAGAGTATGGATTACCATCTGGAAGAGATGCTAGGCAAGTGACCAAACACTTACATCTCCTACGACAACCAGGGCAGTTCCCTATAACACAGGCAGTTATGGCATTTGCAAAGTTACATCGTTTGCAGGTTTGGGTGTATTATGGGGACTCGAAGCCGTTGAAGTTCGGAAAAGATACAGAAAAGAATATTTGCCATCTTTTATGTTGTGGGGGAGTCCACTACAATCTTTTGTTGCCCCTACCCATGCATATAAATAGAGAAACAGAGGTGGCCAGCACTAATGTGGTGACCCCAGTAGAGGAATTCCCGGAGTGGACATTATTGGACGAATCAATAGAAGAAAAGAGCGCAACTGAAACGGTACCACCTACTAAAGCTCCCCAAAACACCGGTGGGGAGGTGGAAAGAGATTCGGGATATCCTCGGATACATCAGATAGTGATAGATCAAGATAATATAATAGATCCCTTGGAAATTGATCATGACGACATTGATAAGTTACAAAAATCAGATTACCTATTACGACGCTTAAAAAGAGCCATAGTACAAAACTTGCCATTTAACGGGCCATTGAAGCCTTTTGCGCGTGTCAGTAAGTACATATATCTGAGGAATGATCGGTTATACAGGGAGTTTTCTACGGGAGAGTTTGCATTGATTGTCCCACATTATTATTTGACTGAGGTAGCAATAAAAACACATTGGATGTTCGCCCATATAGGAAAACACAAATTACATTCTCTGCTTATTAATTGGATATGGCACCCAAAAATAACAGCCATTTGTAATGATATCGCCACCACCTGTTATAAGTGCCAAGCATGTAAGATCTCTAATATCCTTTATGTTCCACCCACACTAAAAATAATCACTACAAGACCTTTTGAATTGGTGGCGATGGATCTGATACAATTCCCTTGCTCAGCGCAAGGGAATAATTATGCCTTGGTGATGGTAGATCATTACACCAAGTGGGTGGCTGCGGTTCCGCTGCGGAATAAACAAAGTATAAATGTAGCCAATGCATTTCAACATCGAATATTGCCATTTTTACAAAAGTTACCAGAACGACTGCTTACAGACAACGGCAGAGAATTTATAGGGCCTGAATTTGAAGATCTTTTAAAACGCCAACAGATTAAACATGTACTGACTACTCCTTATACACCATCCTCCAATGGAGCTGTCGAACGGGTCAATCGTACCATCAGTCAGTACCTTAGAATGTCTATCAAAAAGTCAAATCGGTGGGATGAAGAATTATCACAGGTTTTATTGGTTTATAATCACACCACACATTCAGAAACTAATCGAACTCCCTGTGAAAATATCCTAAAGAGGGCGCATGAACTACATACAGGACTACCTTTGCCTGTTGAGGAAGAATGTTGGATAGAGAGTCATGGAAGATTTGTTCCTTATGAATTACATCAGATGGTGGGATTAAAAGTTCATCTTCCCGGAAACCTGACTAAAAATAAATTCCACCCTAGATATAGTGGCCCTTATGAAGTGATCAAGGTAAATGACAACAAAGTCACCTATACAATAAAATCCGCAGAGGACGGGAAGCAATATAAAGCTCACCATAAGCAATTAAGGATATGGAAAATGCCCCCTGATTATTTGATGAATAATCCGACATTCCAACGATATGCGCTAAATGAAGATCGAGAATCAATGTTGTATGATGAAGATAAAGTTGAGGAAGTTTTCAATGATAATGAAGTGGAGGTACCAATAACTGAACCTGACGAGATGAATGATTTTGATTTTGATAATGATGATGACGACGATGATGATGACTCATTTGTAGGATTCACTATTGATGAAGAAGTATTAGCTAACATTAAAGACAAATTTAAAGAACTGTTAAAAGAACAGGAAAAGATAAATTTAGGGTTAGGAAAAATATTAGATAAGGAAATAGAAAGTAGGCAGTTAGACTTAGATAGTACGTTAGGATGTGATAGTAGAGTTCATAGGGAAGAGGAAGAATTTAATGAATACTTAGAATGGGACACCTCTGATTTGATTGAGGAGGCAGAATACCGTTGGGAATCTTGAGAGTCCCACCGGAAAATTTGAGGGAATCTTACCCCACTGATAAAACCTTTGAAGAACGCATTCAAGCATATTCAACCCCTATAGTGGGAATACCCCTAAATGAAGAAGCCGAAATAGAGGCCTATTTAAATATTGAGCAAAATGAAGAAGATCAGCAAATTCTTCCTGATGAGCTGTCCTTTGAAGGTTTCGAAGATGTAGATAAATTGGTAATTGACCGGCTAACGGAGCTTACGTCAAAAAGAGAAGGCAATACTCGTCCTTATACTCGGTCGCGGGGGCCGTGTCAGGACCTACCAATCGTCTTTCCTTTCATGATAGAAAGAAAGAAACGAGATAAAAAGAAAAATTAAAAATAAGATAGAAATACTTTTAAAGAATTAAATATAGGAAATTAAGTGAAGTTAAAGAAATTAAGAAATTAAATGAAGAAAAGCATTTCCCTTGTGCGTCAATACTGGAATTGACGGGTGGGGAGGAATGAGACGGATTTCATCTATGTCTTGTTTTTCTCCCTACAGATATTTGTGAATTTTGAACGTTTTGGAAATAAAATCTAAAAGAGAAAGAAAAAAAACGGAAATCCATACCAAAGAACAAAAATTAAGAAGAAAACAAACGAAAAGTGAAGAAAATCATTAAAATAACAGAAAAAAAACAGACGATAGGACAATAATTCCTGGCCTTATTAAAAGGGTAAATATTAAAGATTAAAGATTATTATGTTCATATTTATGTGTTTTGCTTATAGTGAAGTAATAGAAAGGGAATAGAGAAATTTAGTAAATCTTTATTTAGTTTTATTGAGTTTTCGACCATAAATGGAGTAATGTCTGAACTGAAACAGGTGATTAATTCTTGTTTCTGTTCAGGTCCCAGTTTGTGATCCCGAAGAACCAGGATATCACCATAGTGAAGTTGGCATCCCAGCTTTGGAAATCAGTCAGATAATCCATATAACGAGAAGGAAAAATTTAGATCTTCCCGCAAAGGGAATCCTCAGCGGATTTATTTGTCACCTGATTCTGACAAACACTTTTGCAAAAAAATTATCATCACCTCCGAAGGTACTTCATCCATCTCTTTGGTTTTTATATAACCTGTAACTTAAATTAAGGGTTGTCGCTAAGACTGGAATTTTTTTTGAGAATCAAAGTTCATGTTAAGCGGATACGGATAGGCCTTCATCGTAATTTATAGGAGGAAAGATCAACTTGTAGGAAGACAATATAAAGCAGATAAATAATAGTGTAGATGTGAAATTCCTTTTATGCAGACCATAAATAGTTACATAAATTAAATAAGATTTTAGTAGAAGCTGAAATTAGAGTTTTCATTAATGTAAATTTTTTTATTTATTTTTGTGTTGTTTTGTCACAAATCGGAATAGCAATTAAATAGAGAAATATAAAAGTATACATATATATGTGTGTATGTATAGTTTTTTTTCAAATTATAAAATTAATTGTAATATTTAAATATAAAGATTTTTTTAAGGGAGAGCAATATCTTTCGCTCGCGGGAGAGTGGAAGACCTGTTGATTAAATAAAAAAAAAAACCTTGTTCTCAATACACACACACACTGGACTCCACGCCCCCGCAAAGTCGATTGCTATTGTTGCCCCTTTTTCCAAAGGATAGATAGGTGTATATATACCGGTATATAGTACGATTTATTATTATTTTTTTGTTTTATATATTTTTGATACCTTTTTTTTTATTTTTTTAAATTTCATTATTTCTTGTTCATTTTTTTTTCATATGGATATATATATGTATGCATATATGCATATATATATATATGATTTTCATTTTTTTATTAATTATTCATATTAGATAGTTTTGTTTGGAAAAATTTAATTTTCGTAATCTTTTAATAAATACCTTAGTTGTGTCTTTTTTTTATTATCAAGGCAGCAGAAAGTATCAGGTATAAAGCAATATTGAGTTGGTAAATTGTGTAACGCGGAGGAAGAGAGTGAGTAGTCCCAAAAATCGCTGTTGCTGTCGAATTCTGAAATATGTGTTGCATACTTTACGTGGAATTTTAGAATAAATTGATCCAAGTTTGTACTTTTAATAGGAAACTCCTGGATAATCAAGTAGATGAGTTAATGATCCAAAGAGCCAGCAATTCCAAAAGAAACAACCTATAAAAAGCAAGCTTCCACTGTCACAAAAGAAAAACAAAGAAAGATACTCCACCCAAGAAAGAAAGAATTCAGTGCAACGTGGTGGAACATCTCCATTCTGAAACTGAACCTTTCCAGAAAGCAGTGTGCTCGTCCAGATTTACAGGTGGGCACGTCTTTCTATTGTGGTGGGGACTAAAAACCTACCACAACGTCATGACGTAATTTTATCGTATATATATACTATTGGCTCTATATAATATATAATAATACTACATACAGGATGGCACGGTCATAAAAATTGGTTGGAACGATACCGGTACATGGTACTTCAAAAAGCTGGGCCGATACCACGTACTCGGTCTCTTGTGAAAGCTTTGGCGATACAGGTACTCGGTACTGTATCGCCGGTACATCGATACATCGATACATTTTCATATATGTGGAAAAACTAAAATGAATTTCAATAATAGTTATATATACTATAAGGCAAATAGATTTATGTTGTTTTGTGCTATCTCTTTAGGATTAATTTTATATTAATTATAATATATATATATATATATATATTATATTATATATTTATATTACTTATATAGTTATATATATAGTATATATATCTATAGTATATATAATATATATATGCAAAATGGGAATATTCCGTAATGATAGCAATTATTATTATTAATTTGTTGAATAAAGGTGTCTTAATTAAATCGGAGTTATTTTTGCTAATCATTATAGTTCCGCGTATGAACGCTATGCGAACTTTCTCATTGAACCTCAAATTTCAATAACCGTGTATTTCGATGCTTGAATGTTACATTCGTATGGTCAGATAATGTGTAGTCATTCATTGAGACCGTCATCCAGATCAAAAACGTTGTTTGCTGGCAATCTCGGTGGAAAGATAATTTTGCAGCATATGTGTCAGCGGGGGAATAGGGTTACTGACCAATAGTTAGTTTGTAATACGTAGCAGAAGTCTGAGTGGCGGGTAGAACTCCATATAAAACCCTCCCCCCCAATGGAAGGCCATTCATTTATTATGTCATATACTTAAATGATTAACATCTTTGCTATATTGCAGCCAACTGACATTATGAATTTCACGGGTAATATGACACACTACTCTGTTGGGGATCGGTATTTCGTATAATCGTACAACAGTCAGCGAAGCACTTACGAATGTATAATCGTGTGTCTTAGCACAGCTATTAATTGTAACATCCGATAACACTATGCCTTAATAATATGTATACAACCCAGGAACTGATGGATATGGTTGAGGCGTTTATTCTTGAAGACAAGAATGCCCACAGAGCTAACGGAGGTGTAGAGATCGGGAATATCCAATCGTTGGAACCGCATTCCACTATAATGTACAGATTGTACACAGGTTTCAAGAATATGGTTCGACAAACTACATCTCGCCACCTCACGGCTCAATGTCAAGCTCCCCACCCGTACCTTGACATGGAGTTTTGACTTTCTATGTATACCACGGAAACAGCCCAAACCTACTTAACGGCAGACAAGAACTGGTACGAGTGCATTCTACATATGTACGAACATCTTTTTCATTACAGAGCACACATTTGTGCATGGTCTGCATCCCGGCGATCCCGGACGTTGTTGTAGTTCGTAGTCGAAATGTGTTCCATGTTTGACAATAACTTGACGGCTAGCTCCGTATTTTGTGGGGATGAGGCCCAGGTTTACCATATTGGCACGGATTAATGGGTGAATTATCGGTAGGCTGGACGAAAAACACCGCATATCACCTACACAGCACGCGACACCAAGTAGTTTACTCCATAAATGTGTAGCTGCTAGATAAAATACTGATCGGGCCGGACATTTAACATAGAAACCTAGATAGCGAATGAAAATCAAGAATTTCTGAACACTACTTTGTCAGACCTTCCTCGTGACGTACCATTAAAACACGTCAAAATTTGTACTACCAGCATGAAGGATGCCAGCACATACAGCAAGGGCTGTGCAACATCATCTAAACGTAACACACCCCGGTAGGTGGATAGGAACATGGGGTCCTTTTCCGTGGCCTCCTAGATCACCAGACCTTACTCAACTGGAGTATTACCGGTGGGGCTACCTGAAGAATCGTGTCTACGGTGGGTACACAACACCGAAAGCATCAGTTAATTACCTCTTAAGTCGAATCACTCACGCTTGTCCGATAGTCGACTCAGAAAATATCACATTGGCAACATGACAAGGGTGGATCAGACGGGCTGAACTTTGCGTATGGAATAAGCAGAATTGTTGCGCACCCGCATATAATGTTACAATGCAATACAATGAAAAATGTACTACATAATCCAGAAGGTACTACAGGAAAGGATTTCATACAATACCGAAATAATACTTATGTATGGACTGTAAATAAACGGATGTGTTACAGAGTTATAAATCATTTCTGTTATAAAACATAACTGTTCATCGTAACTAACTATTAATAGTACCTAATATAAACGTACGCTGTATATGGGGGTTTCGGCCCTCATTCACGATGTTCTAAACCTATTACAACTAACATTTGTTGGTAACTATTACGGCAGCAGCACGTATTTTTACGCGTGTATTGAGAGGTAACTACCATTTGAATCGAGATGATTGTCTCTATGAACCCTAAATAATTTTTGCAATAAAATGCAATTTAATTATCGGAACCAACGGTTTTATTGAAAATTCGAAGGTTCATGAGCAATTCGCATACAGAGACCCTCTTTATTCCTACAAGTTTCTAAATAATTGACATCATTACGGAAATATTCCATTGCTGCACATTAGCTGAGACCACACATGCACACACACACACAACATATATATTATATATAATATATAATATATTATATATATTATATATATATTTATATATATTTATATATCTATATATTATAATTATATATATATATATAATATTATATATATTAAATAATTATAAATGATAATAAATAAAAAAGTAATTTTAAATTAAAAAATATTATATATATATATATATATATATATATATATAATAATATATATAATATATAATATATATATTATTATATATATATATATATATATATATATAATTATATAATATAATAACTTACAAAATATTCGAAGTACTATAATGTAAAGTTAGTTATTTAACTCACGACAAGTCGGGGGCAAGGTTACTATTTTATGTTTTTCCCGACCAGTGGGCCATACAAAGTGGAAAAGTGCACAGTTATCAGGGTGATAGTAACCCCAGCCTCAGTCTGAACCAGGTCAAGATATTCCAGCCATCAGTGGGCATGGCTAGGCTCTGGACTCGCAGACCTACTGTGCGTGAGGCGAATAGGAATGTAGGTGTCTGTATGTGTATTAAAGGTTGTACCGTTGTATGTGTTGGCTATGGATGAGTGAGGTGAAGGTATTGAGATTAGTGTATTAATACACTATGCCGTAAACTGTAATGAATTACAGAAAAATCTCCTACAAACGGCAATTTTTCGTGTCCGTCCTGGGTGACTAGTCGAAAGTACAAAACCCGTTTGACGAGGACTCGAACTCACGACCTTAAGCGTGCAAACGCACCACCCAGCCCACTGCGCAGCCGAGAACTGCAATATAATATATATATAATATATATATATATATATATATTATATATATATATATATATATATCGTATATATATATATCCGTATATATATATATATATATATTATATATATATATTATATATATATATATATATTAAAATCGTAATGCG
>JABUQX010086906.1:0-2500 GCA_015478945.1 Trachelipus rathkii
AAGAGAGAGATTTAGTATAATACTTTTCTTAGTGTTAAAGTGCGCATTGTGGTCAGGTCGATATCCGAAGAAGATCGATTCCGCTTTGGATCCTTCTGACTATCAATTCAATAGCTCAAAACTTCTATTCTGTCTAAATCTTATGAAACTCTACCTTAACACCTCCTCTCATTTCCTGGATCATCTGGAATCTCACTCCTTTCTTATAGATCATCAGCATGGCTATTCGAACGCTCGAGTAAACTGGTGACGTACTCTCTCTATCCTCACTGATCTATAAGTCTTTCTGTCTTAAGGCTTGGTGAGTCTTTGTATGGGGTGGCGCCTTGACATATCGAAAGCTTTTGACAGGGTATGTCACGCGTCACTGCTCTCTAAGCTTCCTTCCTTTGGGTATCCTCTTTCTCTTTGATTACTCATGTTTGGTTTTCTTTCAGATCGTTCCATTTCGGTTCTTGTTATGGAGCGACCTCTGTCCTCCTTTCCTGTTTTAATTTGTGTTGTTCCCCAAGGTTCTGTCTATCTCGTCTAAATTTTAATTCCAACTTTTCAATCAAACGATCTTCTTAGCCTGCAGCTTCATACCTGTTCACTCTGCTACTGGCATGATGACTGGGTCACTCTATTTTGCCTATGCGTGCATTTCCAAATATTGCTTCCTCGATTGGCACCTAAGAGTTACCTCTCGTCTACAGCTTTCCGATTCAATTCTTGCCGATCTGGACGTGAATTTTCGGTGTTGTCACCGCAATCTTGTGAAATTCAACTCCCAAAAAACATCTTTCCAAACTCTCCTGATCTCCTTCGAACCGACATCGAACGCTGCCTACTAACGTCTCACCTTGTGAACATCATAACATCTTGGTCTGAAACATAAACAACAAACTTGTCTTAGGAAACATAATATCAACAGACAACGATTGCTAAGGTGGTGACCTCAGAAAAACTTTTTTTTTCTTCTGCTCAGTTACTCTAGTCATGTAAGGGCCTTATCCGCCCTTGTATGGAGTTCTGTTCTCACATATGGGGTAGATCTTTTTACACCCTCTATTTGGAAAGGGTTGAGGCTAAGGCTAAGGCTAAGAGACTAATAAACTCTTCACTACATTCAGACTCCCTTGACACTCTTTCTCTGCGAGTGATAACTCTTTTCTATAGGGCAATTAACAACATTTAGTGCTGCGAGGGAACTGCCTTTCGCATTCCTCCTCCACATGGGCATCGCCTCGTAGCACAAGAGGTTCCTTGCGCTTTCAGGCAATGAATATTGTGTGAGTATTAGAGACTCAAGGATCGTTCGTTGTAGTGCCACCTTTTTCCCAGCCACATCTGTTCTGTGGAACTTTTTTGCATTCATCTGTTTTTTTCTGCTGTATTCAATCTTCCTCTCCTTAAGACCCACGTCTGCCCTCACCTGAGGGGATTACGTTAGGCATTGGATTAGGTGCATTTACTTTCCTATAGCTTTTTGCCTCATCCTTGAAAAGGGCCCTACTCGTGAGCGGTGGTAATATATATATATATGTATAATTATATTTGTGATGTAAATATTTATTTTATTTTTTTTTATATATTATATATATATATATAATATATTATATATATTATATATATATATATATATATATATAATATATAATTATATTTTTAATTTAAACATATTTCTATTAAATATATATATATATATATATATATATATATAATATATATATATATATATATATATATATATATATATATATATATATATATATTAATATATATATACAGTGGAGGTGTATCGTTAATATTGCGAAAAAATTCAGTATAAGAATGATATTCCTTGCATAAATATAAGATATTGTGTCAATAAACATTTCACCGAAAACGCCTCGTTTCCAAGATACAAGGTGATGAAACCTATTTAAACATTAAGTTACAATAAATAGTAAACTAAATTTGGAAAGGTAATTAACAAATTCATTCAATTTATTTAATTATAAGAATACATACATTACTGCACAGAAGAAAATATACAACAGAAATAGTACGAAGCAATGGCGCACTAAGGTTATAACAAATGTTGAAAATTAGCACCCCCAACGGCTATATAAGCCTATATATTATATATATATTATATATATATTATATAATATATATATATATATATATATATTATATATATATATACTATATATATATATATATATATATATATATATATATATATATATATATATACAATAAATATATATAATATATTTAAATATATATATATATATATATATATATTATACTATATATATATAATCAAATTAAAGTTTACAATCACTTTTTAATGGCATATATCTAGCAATTCAGAATAATGATTGAAAAATCAGGTCTCCTTTATATATATATAATATATATATATATATTATATATAAGAGAGAGAGTGAGAGAGAGAGATATATACTATATATACTATATTATATATATATATATATTATATATAATAATATATTTTATATATTATATATAT
>JABUQX010086906.1:20000-22500 GCA_015478945.1 Trachelipus rathkii
AAAAATTGTTTCATAAATTCAGAGCAAAATGTCATGCAATGAAATAACGTATGCAAATGGATAAATGCAAAGTAAGATTTAAATTTTTAGAAGTAGTTTTTTTTTTATTTTCCCGCAATACTTTAATAACTAAATATATATCTAATTATTTTTAAACAGAGGCACCGTGAAGTGCCATGCAATCAAGTCCACTAAATTATGACACAATTCATGTATCCGAAAGGGCAGAAATACTAAAGCTTTTAAATATACATATATACCGTATATATATATATATATATATATATATATATATATATATATATATATATATATATATATATATATATATATATATATATATATATATATATATATATATATATATATATATATATATAAATATATATATGTTATATATATATATATATATATATACTATCTACATATATATACATATTTATTATTTTGTATGTATATATATATATATATATATATATATATATATATATATATATATATATATATATATATATATATATATATATATATATATATATATATATATGTCGAAACGACTGGCAGTATATTATCCTCATTTTTTATTAAGCAGCTATTAAACTTTCACGTCTTTTAATTAAGGCCAGTCAGGATGTGTTATTGAGGGAAAAAGAAAATATTGGTAACATAATTTGATAATGAAAATAAATTAATACATAAAAAATTGATACACATATAAATCTAGCTCAGCTTGGCATTATATTGTGTGTTTGAATTTATATACTGACGACCTTTATGTTCTTAACCATGGGAAATTTAGCTTAAAAGCGTTGCGAGAAAGTAATATTTAAAATTGGTGTGATTAGGATGGAATCACGTTTCTTTACAGTTACAATATATATATATATAGATATATATACTAAAATGGTATATATATATATATATATATATATATATATAGTTAAGATATATAAAATGTTATATATATATATATATATAGAGAGAGAGAGAGAGAGAGAGAGAAGATAATTGCCACAGAATAGTATCAGTTTTAGGAAATTTATTTCATAAATGTCATTTTAAATCTAATTCAAATCCCTGTAACTTTCGATATGTATATATATAACACTTATTCATATATATATATATATATATATATATATATATATATATATATATATATATATATATATATATATATATATATATATATATATATATATATATATATATATATATATATATATATACCTTATAGTATAGTTTATACTCTAAACATTCGGGTCTCAATATGAGTATAAGCAACAAATTCTATTGAAAAAGTTATATCTAGGGCAACTATTGCTAGTTTGCCTTCAAAGATTCTCTTCAAGTTGCTTGCTTTTTTCATTTTTACAATTAACTATAGTTTCTGCTAAAGCAAGAGCTCAAAAGAGCTGGAGGTATTCAAATTGTCCTTACCTTGCGGCACACTCCAAGGACGATAGGCCATTTTCATCATCATATTATTATGTGGAGCAGGGGTTCCCAAACTTTTTTCACCCCGGCACCCTTGTTGTGTTAAAAAAATTTCGCGTCACACCTACTCTTAGATTGGTTTGACTACAAAGTCTTAGGTCTTAGGAATACAAGAGAACGTAATGCAAATTTAATGCTCATTTACCTTTAATGTGAAGAATGAAACTGTTTTAATGAAATTTTCATGATTTTCTTTAAGTTTATGGGAAGTTTTGTCAATTTTATCCTTAAATCACTTGACGCTTAAAGTTTACTCCTGTATCTGTTTTTTTTTTTTTTTATGTAAGCATCTACGTTGAGAATGCAGACTCACATAGATAAGTGGAATTAAAACGCACGTCTTTTTAATGCAATCTTGCTAACAGCATTGTTTTCTGCATACACTTGCATCCAGAACTCTTCTTGGCCCCCTTCGTGGTATTTAAGTTTCAAAGCGCTGTCTTCACTGATGTCCAGCAGATTTTGAAAAGCTTCATTTGTCATCCCAGTAGGTTTACGTTTCGGGTCACACGAAAACGGGGTTGTCATCCAGCTGTAGACATCCTCAGAATCAATATCGGGAAAATACTCAACAATGGTTTTTTCCAAACCTTCCAAGTGGGCAGTAATAATTTCGAGGAAGTTCGGTTGAAGATGGATCTCATTTGTTTTGACAAATTCTTGCAACCGAGGAAAGTTGGAGATGTCTCTGCTCTTAACACACGCTTCAAAAAATAAAAAAAATTTGCGCAAGTTTTTTATTTTGTCTAATTGTGCTCCTCCCTTCCCTTGAAGATATGTGGGGGTTTCATTTAGTTTTTCGATAATGTCGGAAAGGTATCCCAATTTAAGCAGCCAATCGACATCAGTTAATTTTTGAATAATATCACTAATGACTAATTAAACAGTTTCTTATAATCAATAAGAAAATAATTCAAAGTTATCGTAAAATCCACTGGAATCTTTTTGGCAATGTTAATAACCCGGAGCCATTCGAAACCAAGGACGCACTACGTGACTACAA
>JABUQX010086907.1:0-25000 GCA_015478945.1 Trachelipus rathkii
AGAGAGATAAAATGAAGCAGAGGGATGTATATAGTGATTAGTGTTAATAAATCTTTAGGCTATAGTGAAAATTAAAAAAAGAATTATAACAAACCACATTAATAAGTGGATGGATAAGAGACTCCTCTATATAGGCAGAGAGTAATTTTAAAGTAAAAATTATACATAACCTGAACAGAATTACTATAGCTAAAATTCTTTCTAGGAGTTATTTCTACAACAGCCCCTGTGCTTATGAGGCTTTATATATAATATATATATATTAACTATATATATATATATATATATTATATATAATATATATTAAATGTATATATATTATAATATTTAATAAATATATATATATATATATAATATAATATTATAATATATATATTATATAAATATATCATATATATATATATATATATATATTATATATATATATATTATATAATATATATATATATTATGTGATATATAGTATATATATATATTATAATATATAATATAATAATATATATATATTTATAATCGGCTGATTCCAAACCCAATCAGATTAACAATAATAATACCATTCCAGACTTTAAACTTAAAAAGTCGTGCAAGTTAATTATAATTATTTTTTTTAGTGTTATATATATATATATATATATTATATTAATTTAATATAATTATATATATATATATCATATATATAATATATATATATATAATTTATATATATATATATATATATATATATATTATTAATATATATATATATTAATGGTAAAAGTCTGATATTTCGTTATTAGAAACTGCAAAAAAATTTTCTGGACCTTATACGTAATATCCATTAATAATTTTAACAATCGATTAATTTATACCTACAAGTAATATATTTATTATATATATATAATCGCTTGGTAAAATATAAATAACTAAATTGGCATTGCAACTTTGGGTTATTATTTTGGTTGTACTTTCATTTGGACTGTATATTAGCGTAGACCAAAAATGAAGCCGGCTTTCTTTTGAGAGTTGGAATATAGTAGATAGAGAAAGAATTGATAAATATTGTTATTATTAACAATACATTTATATGCTGAAGATGAACATGTAAGATTTACTTGAAAAAAGACACTAAAATACTGTATGTTGACGAAATATCGAGTAAACAGCCAATAATAGGGATATTTTATTATAAAAAATATATTTTATTTATTATTAAATAGTACATCGGTGATTTTTTTTCCGTCTTTTGCCGAGCAATTCAATACTGCGTCGGGAGTAAATGATCAATATGTTTAACAGTAACATACGTATACAAACCATGTAATCAATATAAATAAATGTAGGTATTATTATTCTCACGTTTTTATAATTATTATAATATTTCAATGTACAATCTTAATATAATAAACTCAAAATGTCTATGGAAATATATTACGTAAGTAGCCCTGATAAGTCTTGTGATGTATGATTCCACTCACTAAACCAACCCCATCTACTCCATGCTCTAGATTTACATTGATAAAGAGTATTGTGAGAGAAACGCTGATGTTTCGTAGTTTGCTCATTTTTTTCTCTTTTTTCACTAGAAAAGGCAAAGCAACAAGTTAGAACGATAGAAAACATTATTATAATGAATACTAAAAGAGCTGCTGTTTTGGTGCACTGAAAATTAAAGTTATTTGTTTTGATTTAATGTTTAATTAAATAGCAAGTGAGACATTTTACATAAAATATGAGAGCAGAAATTAATGAGAAAAATAAGTTAATGAGAAGAGTTTATACATAGCTATTTTTAAAAAATTAAAACTGTTAAAAATATAGAAGTTTCGACCAAATTCTATTGTTTTTTGTATTTAAACTCCGAGAGAGATGACTGGACGTCTATGATCTATACTCCCGATATGAGCGGAACAAGTTGGCCATATAATTATTAGTTATGAATTATTTTTATCTTTTTTCACTAAAGAATAATATTCCCAACACGGGTAATAAACATGAACGATAAGTATTGAGAGTCGGGGTTTCTCAGTCATTAATCGAGGGGATACGATCGAGGTGGGGGACTAGATCACCACACTCTGTCCCTCGTTACTGGCATCAAACACCCCTAATAAGGATATATATATAAAATAATAGAATATATATATTAATAATAATAAGATAATTAATATTTATTATCTCGTTACAATTTAAATTCTTAATATGATATATATTAATTATATGGTAATGCAACTTTTTCATCATATATATATATAGATACCACGAGACTAGCATAGCTTTATCTAAGGTCATTTTATCAAGTCATAATCAGATATATACATGCACTTTTTATCACTAATATTATATTTAGGTTATTATAAATATATTTAAGATAATAAATCTAAATTTTTTTTTATTTAATTTTTCTCGTGTAGAGGTGGATGCTGATTATAAAAATATTAATGTTAATAATTATTATTTATCGTGTTAATATTGATTATATATAAGTATTTCTTTAAGTTACATGCCTGGCCTTTTCGGGATTGCTTGCATTAATGATATATATATTATATAATATTTATATTATATATATATATTAAATAAATATATTAATATATAATAATATATATATATATTATATATATAATATATATATATATAATATATATATATATATATATTAATATAGTAATATATTTATAATTTATATATATATATTAACTATATAATATTCATTGTAATTTATATTAAATAAAGTATAATATATATATATATAATATATATATTAATATAATATATATATATATATATATTATATTTATTATTAATATATATAATTTATATAATTAATATATATATATATTATATAATATATATATATATATATATAATAATTATATAAATGCTTAGAAATACAGGTTTATAATTTACTAAGGTAAATCTTATCTAAGTTAATTAAAATAGCGTATTCATGACACTAGAATTTTCCGACATTTTATTATTTAATTTTTACTTAATATCAGTAACGTTTTTATAATAGGTACTAATCATCATCATGTAGTTATTTAATAATGAAATCATAATAACATTACAATATTAAAAATAAAATTAATTGATAAATAAACTTATATCAATAGATAAATAACAAAAGGGGTTTATTTTTGCTACCTCTCAATATTAATTTGGAAGACGTAATGTTGATCTCGGGGCTAAACATTAAAAACAAAGCTGAGATTGAATTATCTGTATTTGATTTAAAATTTTACACATTTCTTACTAATGTGTAATACAAGAAGACTGATGGAGAGGGAAGAGGGTTTGAGGGTACACAAATTAAACATGACTAAACGGATTTTTTTCACATACATTAAATTTAATAATTACAAATAAAATACAGGAGGATAAAGGGAGGATAAGATAATCTACATCAAGGGTAGAATAAATATAGGCGTGAGTATGCGAGGGATTGTGGTAATGGAGTGAAAGCACGTGAACAAGAGACAGACAAAGACACTATATTGAAGAAGAATGGATATAACAAATTGTCATGAAGATTAAAAAAGCATGTGGGAAATATAAACTAGTTATGAATAAGAGAATAATTATAAGTATTGAGAGTTGATAGAGTAATATTCTATAGATAGAAAAGAAAGGAGAGGATGACTCCAAGGAATTTCGAGTAAAATTCCATATAGCCAGATGAATGCTGGATCGGAATAAATAGATTGAAAGTGATAATTCGGAAAATAGATGTAAATTTTAATATAGAAAAGTATGAGATTTAGGATGGAGAATAGGGCATGTGATCAAATAAATAAAGCATGAACGTCATAACATTTAATAGCAGAGAACAAGTAAAACGAGATGTAGAGATAAAGGGTGATACAGTTATATACGAGGAGATAAAAGGCAAGAGATTAGCGAAAGTAAAAACATTCTGATAGCTTATAAAATATATTCCTATAATATTTACATAATCTCAGTATTGATTGGATTCACTTATCGAATTTTATAAGTATGATTCATGTTTGTACATGTATAGTCATTCACATAATATTTTATAATATAACATACAACACAAGGATTTAAGCAAGGCATAAGTAGAGCTATACTATCCTTGGAGCTGAAGTAAGTATATACTATATATCATACGTAAGTCATTAAACTACTAATACACATATACACAAAAATAATGTAAATAGTTCAAACATTGAAGGGAGAAGGTAGGTGTTAAATACTTCCTATCTATAATTAACCTGAACAGTAGTCCTTGTTAGAATACGGGTATCTACAAGTGATTTTTTTTCTTTTGGTACATAATCGAGCATAGATTATGGGTATATATATTTATATATTTGGACTCATAGGAATAAATTAGTCAATGAATTAAGAAGCACTGGACTAAATTGATTATCATTATCTAGTACATAGTTACTGAGGTAGATAAACAGAATTTATTGTAATAATGAAAGTTCTTTAAAAAGTTATTTCTTTATCTATGAAAGGGTTATTAGCGAATTGGAGGCAAATTTTTTGTATATGCTTACTAGTATCTATTCTAATATATACACCGTAGAAATCCTGCTCACGTTTATTTAATCCAATAAAGGGGTTTAATAGCTGAAATATAACTAGTTCCCCATGATGTTGAGTGTAGGGTTTTCGGTATATTTAAAGATTTAGTATTAATTAAGAAATGTGAATGTAATACTATTTTAATTACCGAATACGCTGATTTATAAGTAAATAGAATAAAAATATATGGAAATAAGTGAGCTTCTGTATACTCGCATTTTATCCATATTAATTATATATAATATATAATATATATATCATAAAAATATTAATAAATAAGTATATTTAAATATCTTAATTAAATAATATTTAAATATATTTAAATATATTAAACTAAATATTTAAATGGGGTACCGTATATCATACTATAATACATCATCCATTATATAAAATAAATTGTAATTGACAATTTTTTTTTTAAATTTCATTTTATACATAAAAGATAATTTTACATAAAACATTATTACCTATTCGATATATGAGGTATATCGTTAATATTATTATATTATATAATATTATATTATATATATATATATTATATATAATGTCAGTGTCTTAAATAGACTGACATCTAAGTGTAACTCGAGATACACGGCCAGCTAACATACAGTAATAAACATAATATTATATAATTTGAGGTAATCAGCGAGAAAAATATTTTAAAGGAGGGGTTTTTAATTTTTTTTTTTTGCATTTCGTCGGATTTATATTTAAAATAAAAATAAATTTTCTCCATTATATTAGTGGTGAGTCGAGCCGACGAGGGACGATGAAGGTGTTAGGGGACGAAGTCCCTCCATCCATAGTCATCTATCACATCACCGAGGAGGCCGATAGTAGACTCTACCGACTCCTACCATCAATAAGAGTCTTTATAGAAGGCCTAACATAAGGTGGTAAATGTCGGTTGCTTTCCTTCTTAAGTTAAATGCCAAGTAATAACTAGGTGAGCACTGGAAAAGTGTATATTAAAGGATAAGTTAAAATTCTTTATTTTTTATTTCTAAAGGAATATCATAGGTGTAATAACGACAAACATTTCAGTGAAGTCCGGGTCTCTTCGCCCCTAGTACCTCTGTTATCTACCCCAGCTCTAGCTTCCAGTTATGACATCCCTAAATGGGTGGGGGAGTTAATTTTTTATTTCATTTGTTCCTACTCGAATATAAATGAAAAAAAAAATTTCATAACTCAACTTCATTAAAAGTTTCCGCCGATTTATATAAAGGATAATTAGTTTTACTGTTTATATACCATGTGATGTCAGCCTTTATGAACACTGACCATTATTAAATAATGTGAGTTATTACATATGAACATCATTTTATACATTAAAACACCTGTATTCATTATAAATTCGTACAAGTATTATATAATAATATATTAATCATATATATATATATTATATATTTATATATATTGTAATATCGTTTTACAGTTCCCCAAAAAGCATATAAAAGAAGAATGGATTGCTATTGGGGTGCGATGAAATCAAACAGTGTTATTTTGCCTAATTTAACGTCACACTGATCTTGGAGCAAGTATAGTAATGGCAACACATTAGAATTATCCCCACAACATATTATATATATATTATATACACAGATGGCTTATTTACAATTTCAATATAATAATAAAAATAAATCTACACATCATAGTAACTTTACATAGGACTAATTAGCAAATGCACTTCGTTAGGAATTCAAAATATTGTAATGTTGGAAACTAAATGGCGCGATGTACCTAAATGGAAGTGTTTTATTATTAGTCAATAACACAAAGTTTTTGATGAAAAGCTTGTTGAGTATGGAACGCTAAATTTTAATATTCCGAATCAAGAAATGATTGCTGGAACACATGACACTTAGTAGTTCCATTTTATGTATGTATTCGTGGTGTATGTAATCGTTTATATTAGGAATAATTGCAATCTCGGAATATTATTATCTTAAAACCTTACCTACGGGGGGTTACACATATATGACGAAAGCAGCACAACAATTTTTTAACTATCACTAGTTATTGTCAGAGTAACTTTAGCAAAGGGTGACTCGAAAATTCATTTTTGGTATCTTATGGCGTCTCTAAGATTCCCGTGTCCTTTACAAGAACAGCTATATTATAATCTTGCAGAGTTACATGATAAATATTTATATTGTTGTGCTTTACAATGCTGTAATATAACGGTATATTGCACAATTACTTAAGAAGAAAAAATCCATCTATAACATAGTTTAATTATGGCACAATCAGATTATCTATTGATGTTTATATTAGATTATACCGATGGGATATATTAGACGTATGGATCAATAGCGACTAGGACGAGAGAATGCAACCCTATCATATAAATATATTATGCAATAGGGTATATGACTATTTATTCAAAGGGGAATTCAGTGGACATATATGAGTTATTGGAATAATCATGCAAACATGTGTCATGGATAGATGTCACTTTTAATAATCCACTAACTTATAGAAATTGTAAAGGTACTTATGAGCCGTGCAAGAAAATGACAAAGATTTATATATATTCTTGAGATATTATAACCTCTCCTGTAATAATATCGCTGAGAATGAAATGTCCAATATCTGTCGTCCTATAAAATTAAATATTTAGTAAGGATCATTGTTAATCTTACAAGACAGTGGTTAATAAACAATATATATATATGAACTAAATATTATATATATATATATATATATATATATATATTTATATATATAATTATTTTATAATATATATATATATATAATTATATATATATATAATATATTATATATATATATAATATATATATATATATATATAATATATATATATATATGGTAATATATATATATTATATATAATATATAATATATATATATTATATATATTAATTAATATAATATATATCATTATATATATGATATATATATATTATTATATATCAGACGAAAAGCTACGGATCAAAAAAATATCTTGACAAGGGATAGATTTCTAATGAATAGACATAAGTGGTTGTATTGCGTATTATGTTCAGTTATTATATACTGTACAAAATTATTTAACTACACATGTAACAGTATATATTATTTTATATCGAGGTAGGTATTATACTAAGGTTATAATTCGATTAGTGTATAAGGGTATATTATAGTATTATTAGTAAATAACTTATACAAGCTGACTACGTCAAATTTGGACGCTTAAAATAATATTTTTATTAGCATGCATTTGAAGACAATAATTTTATATATATGTAATGTTATCAAAAAAATTACATCGTAATAGTGAAGAAATTTTTTGCACTCCATTCGTTTTTTGGTCGTTTATAGTTTACTTAATTGGAATACTCCACTTGGAATTATTCATACGTCTCGAATAAAGAAGGAAATACGAATTCAAAGTACCATGAAGTTTGAAGGAGTAGGTAAACTTGTAAATGTCCAATACCTCACTCTGACCTCAGATACATATATATATATTTATTATATAATATATATAAACGCATGATAAGCTGGTGATTTTTTAAAATCTCACCTGGTAGCATTATATATAGTATATACGCTGCGTCATAGTTGAATTTTATATTTTCTTTATTACAGTTTTTATCTTGTGATAGTATAGCGATCAATTTTCTGAAATTTCTTCAAATGAATATCTTTTTGTATCTGAAACTTTGGTTTAAGTTAGTCTTTGATCACTATAAATATATAATAAGCTTTTGATTATTAATGTTACCTCATATAAACATCAGCAAAGAATTTATATATCGTATCAATATAATATCTCTTTGATAAAAATTACGCTAAGATGAGTAAATGTATTTTAATATAATGTCGGCGTATATTAATTAGTAATAGGATATTTAATATACATTAGTTTTAATGATAAGATACGGTGGTATCAACAAGACTGAGCTTGAATTGTGTTACATGGTTAGTTTCACCTATATATATTATATATATTAAGATA
Source organism: Trachelipus rathkii (assembly GCA_015478945.1). Lineage (NCBI taxonomy): Eukaryota > Metazoa > Arthropoda > Malacostraca > Isopoda > Trachelipodidae > Trachelipus > Trachelipus rathkii. The sequence continues at coordinate 8,495 of JABUQX010086907.1, forward strand.
AACTTTGTGGAAAAAGTAGCGTAGATACTATTTAATATAAAAATATTCAAATAAACAATTTATTAGGCATTAAAATAAAATAAACATTAACAGATAAATCATTTTATTTTTATTAAAGTTATTTTTTAATGACCAATGGAATTATATAGGGACTATAAAGTAAATTTTATCTATAGTAAAGGGGTCTATTGAAAAAGATAAGAGAGGGAATCAAGGTTATATGATAAATATTAATTTCAATTCTCTATAATATAAGTATAAAATAATATATTAATTATTATATATATATTAATTATATATATATATATAGAAGAAGAGAGAGAGAGAGAGAGAGAGTAGAAAGAAGTAAGAGAGAAAGGCTTATTAAATTATTTATAGCACAATACAATAATATTTATTATCGCAATCCTTCGAGCTTACAAGAATCATTATGTTTTTACCTAAATAAACCCTTTTTGGTTCCTCTATAACTTAAAATATATAATCATTTTATAAAAATTAATTTATAGTAGATAATAAGATTATATATATATATTATATATATATAATATTATAATAGTGAGATGATAGTAGTTCTAAGTAAAATACTTCTCCTCCCGCATCTTCCAATCGGGAACCATCTATTGATGGTATGAACGAGCAAGCGTCAATCACTAAGAAAAGGGTTAAACTATCGTGTGATGGGTGTAACGTACGGGACGAAAGTCTAAGACTTGGTATCAGAGGATTATTTATGCTTTATAAGCCCCTAATCACTGCCGACGCCTGATTTATGTAAAAGATATTCACTTTATAAGGAGTTTCCTTCCCTATTCACTAGAGCCACTATTATCTAGAAAGTTGATATTATATGATATATATTTAATATATATTAGATTGTAGGAAAACTTCTAAAGAGTAGAACTGTAGGGGCCTATAGACCCTGACAGAATTGCTCCACGTCTTATACTACTATATTGTAAATGCAATGTAGCGGTATCACTTACCATATTCTTTGTAGTACGGTCGTCCTGTTAATGTGATTTTAGATCTCAGAATTAGCTCTGTTCATTGCTTGGGTGTATAATTAAGTACTATATACCAAATACATTTCCTCTGCACACGGTAGTTCAATGTTTGTGATACGAGTGAAGTCATTATACTGTCAAAGCCCATCAAGTCGAGTCCTGATAAGAATTTATGCTTTTTACCAAAATTACTGAGTGTTACATGGAAATTAGTTCGGTCAACCTGAATTATATATTCCGTAGCGTAAGTTGGTATGGTTTGGTACAAGAGTGACATTCCAATTCTTTTTCTCTAATTCTGACTTCAAGATTGAGTTAAGTCGATCGTGTCTGACTACACGAAGTGGAGCCACAGCAGGACATTCTTGGAGAATGTGACCTAAGGTCTCAAGTCTGGGACAGCCCAGATCACAGGTTACTTGCCAAGGTTCCACCTGTCTTCCTCGGGTACTCCTTCCCTTTGTATGAACTAAGTTCTGCCGAATCTTGATAGCCTCTACGAAGTCCGATCCCTTCATCATCTTATAGCCAAGAGTAGCAGCCAGATCTTTTTGCTGCCTCAGCTAGTCCCAGGCCTTTCCGGAACCCGTTGACGTGCTCCCTTCTAGGTCTTGTGGACAGTCACTTTGATTGAGTCTGCAAATACTCCAAAGGGGACCTCTATTAGAGAGAGCCGTTTTAAGACCCTCCAGCTGAATTGGGATTGAAGATTCCAATTCAGGGATTCCAATGCCGCCTTTTGATGGTGGTTGACAGAACATTGGAATCGGGGTATCCTTTGGGAGATGTAAGAACTTTCTAGCCGCAGCTCTAATCATTCTATCTGCATTTCGAAGAATCTTGATGGAGATCGATTCATGCTTCAACAGGTAAAGCATCATCGGAATGAGATAGTTCTTGAGGAGATGTAGCTTCTGTTGCGGTTTTAGGAATGAGGTGGTAAGTTTTCCAAGCCCGTCACGAAGCTTTCCACCCATCCATTTACAAACACCCGCGGAGGTCATAGGAATACCGAGGTACTTATAAACCCCCGTGTGATCCAGAGATGGAATAGGATCGGTGTTGATAAAGAATGGGACCTGATCGTGGACAATCTTGTTTTCCTTTCCTAACCAGCGCAGACCAATCGTGGCGCATTTGTTAATGCGAATGGTCAGCCCCAAGGAAGACGCAGTTTCAACCATGGCGTTGATGTTAAACGTGAGTCCTTGTCTTGTTGAGGCCAGAAGGATCACATCATCTGCAAATTGATCACCACCTTCATCAAATAATACAACAACCCCAGCATTTTGAAGGAATAAGATCAAATCTACCGTGGCTCATTCGGTTGAGCGAGAGAGCATCTCCCTGAAGGCATCCCCTACATGGTTTAATCCAGTCATTTCCAACTTTAAGTGACGATCGGTTGTAAACTTTTCGGATGTGGTCAATCAACTGAGCAGGAAGTCCAATTCCATCAAGAAGAGCTATTAGATTACCATGATGTACTGCCAACATCACTATAAAAACAAGGTTGGGCCTGCTCTCCAGACCGAAGCAGTTGTCAACCAAGCCATGCACATTTTAATTTTCCTATCACCACACATAGATAATAAATCAGTTTTTAAACGAATCGATTTTAATTTAAGTTCTGAAGTCCACATAAGACATATTGCAGTCTAATTTAGTCTAACTATATATATATATATATAGTTATATAATATATATATATTAATATATATATCTATATATTGTAGTATATATAATCTATATATATTAGCATGTAATAATTTCTGAAGAAGATGAGTCATAGTCGTCGAACAAGTCCATGTGCTCGTCCATCCATCGGACTTCGTGACAAGTAAGCGAAGATCCTCCGTTTAGAACTTTTCCTACCAACGACGGACTTGTCCAAATCGAAAAGTTGTACAATTTTCCCAGTCCGCCACTTGCAACTTGACATTTGACTATTCCGTACGAACAAGTCCAACGACTAGTCGTCTCAAGTTCGGAAATGTGGGCCGGGCTTAATCTGTGTCATATTACCAAACTCAATCCTAATTACTAATTTTCGAATATATTTAATTTTTTATACATTGCACGTTGGTTCTACGAATAGTCAAAAGCAATTCGAATTGATTTTAAAAAGTGTGATTTATTTTAAATCGTTAACCAATAATTACATTATATGGCAGGACTCAGAAAGCAACAATGATGTATTCTAAAGAAACTATAACAGCTCAGGAAAATATAACATTTTTGAATAAAGCGAGCAGATTTATGGGTGACAACTTAAAAAAAATGTATGTTTATTCTAAATTGTTTACATAGACCTTAATATTAGTATATCTTAATTGCTTGCAGTACGCTCTGAGTATCTTCGTTCTGAGTAGAAAGTATTTAACTCATATGTACTTAATGGAAAAGGCTTTTAAGTAGCAAGCTCAGGAACTTTCTTAAAGAGCTAGGGGGACAGATACATTAAAGAGAACGCTTCTATTAACGAGTCTCCCTTCCCTGAAGTTTTTCTTAACTACCTATCATTTCCATACTCGTCGTACAAAGTTTTTATCAATGCTCTGGAGAAAAGTTTAATTTTTTTTTTATAATTTTTTTTTTAGGGGTCTCGGCCGACGGTGGGACAGAAGTGGGGACGAAGTCCCTCCGTCGTCCCGCGTTAGGCCGACAAACCCTAGTTCTATCTTTTAGGCTTTACCCTGGGGTACCGTTTAGTTAAAAAAAATAACTTTTTACAACTCTGGTGCTCCTTCGTACTTCTCAAAAATGATAATTATCATAGATTTTAAACAATTTAAAGAATTTTAAATTTTAAAAGCGTTATTTTTTTTCACTATAAAAATATGTTCAAAGTAACAATGTTATTTATTTTAATGTAGCTGTTCTAGTTTTTAGTTACATGCATGTTGTTTTGAGAATGATTGATATATATATATTATATATATATATATATATATATTATTATATATATATATTATATACTTATATATTATATAGATAATATACTATATATTATTAATACTGTAATGTTCTGAAGACTACTGTACTAGCGCAACGTATATTATATTTGTATATAAAATAAATTTAAAAATGGTTACAGTTTTATATACAATATAAAAAGTAAGTGCGGGGGGGACGAAATGAGGGTGGGGTTTTAAAAACTGCTGGTGCTAGAATGATTGAAATTTGCATACGAGTAAGCTAAAACACAAAAGGTCGTCCTATTTATTCTAAACTTTGATGCAGTATAGTGATCCGAATCGCCCGACCTCCGAGGTTGATATTATATATAATATATATATATATATAATCATATATAATATATATTATATATATATTTATAATATATATAAATTAGAGAGAGATGAGAGGAAGATGAGAGAGAGAAGAGAGAGAGGAGGCCGCCATCGTTAATAATCGTGTTAAATTATTTGACATCTACTTTAACGACTAACTTGGACATAAAAAGGCCTGGCAAAAAATGTATAGGAATGATATAATGTGGGGAACCACGCCTTGTTAATAACCCGCCCAAATATGAGTATTTCTAACATTTAATGAGCTACTTCTAGCACATTGTTGAAATTGAGGTAACCCACTCACCTCACCCCCAAAACGAAGGATATTGGAAAATATTGTACAAAAATAGAAAAATGTGGGAACACCACATAATTAACACCCTCCTACCTTTAGCGAATTTTTCAGCACATTGCTGCATTGGGAGGTCCACTTTTTAATATTGATTGATTATTATTATTATTATTTTATTTTATTATCTATTACTTATTGTTCCATTCTTCAAACCGGCAATTGAAGATTCATTATGGCTTTCAATACGCAAATTAATAATTAGAATAATTGTTTATTTTACATGAATTAAAATAAACATTAATTAACTTATAAACTTAACCAATGTCTCCTACATATCATCCTCTGAGGTATTAAGCACTTATTCGTAAATATCTTAATCACTTAATAAAGGCTGAAAAATAAAGCTTCAGCTACCTTCACGAAATAATTAATAAAAATAAGGAATAATCACAGAAATGACCCAAACCATAATTTGATATGGATTTGAGACCAAACGGATAAAATGCCCAAAGTCTGAAATGGTATCTTTGAGGTTGAATAACCTTTTAAAATAAAAATGAAAATTTTCAAAAAGACTGAGCATCCAATAAGGTTATTTAATTTTTAAGCATTCATAAGATAGAAGATGGAGTTAGTTTGGTTTCTGCATTTTGTATATTGTAATTGAAGCCTGAAGTTCTTGTAAGAAATTTTAAAGTACCAAATATATTGCAAGAATTGGGCTTGCAGTCTTATGCATTTTAATTATTATTTTTTTGAAAAGGAAATGTTTTTATTGATTTTGCTGATAATTAGAACAAAAAATTAAATAACATTCAAGGACTTTCATCTAAAAATTTTTAAATTCAGCGTCAGATAATCTAGTACCTTTCTTCAGCTTTTTAATTATTTTGATTTCATGGACATTGACTGCTTTATCTATTCTCTTCAGGGTGACATCCTCCATTGTTACTTCTTTACGGATACTATTTTCATAAAACACTAATTCCTCGGGAGGCAAACGGTATTCGTCTAGTTTTTTAAATGCAGTTTCTAAAATGGGCTGATCTTTAGTTAGTTTTTTAACATCTTGCTCACTTGATTCATCTGCGTACTTAAAAAAGAACGCCCATTTCTCTGACATTGTGTTAAGTTCTATATTTTTCTTCGGGAACTTAGACAATTCAATAAATGTGTATTTGATGTCGTCTAAAAATTGCTCTTTAGTTTCTAACTCTAGTGTTGCGTGGTGAGACACAGGACCCACGTTTTCGGGAAGCAACTGTTGGCTTGAGATAACTATGAGGTACACTTTTTTGAGGCTAATATACGGGTCTCTCATACGCAGCTGCCTGGAATATATTGTCGATGCATAATGCTGCGCACGTTTCAAATACCCACCATCATAGTTCTGCATTTCAAAAATAAACCTATTTCCGGTACGGTCTCTACACAAAACATCGACAGTTATCATCTTCATATTGACCGTTTCTGTGTTGAACGTTTCTTTGATATGCTGTTAATACCGAGATATTTTTTCTCTCATCTTCAAGATCTGAAGAATGTGTGTATTTTATAGTTTTTTTTCGTATATGGTTCCTCTGTTAAAGCCTCTTTGAATACTTAGATGCATTTTTTCGATTTATAGTTTTAATTTTCCATCGTTCTTTGCCATTGTTTGCCATGTTGATTATCGTCCTTTATTGTCAAGTCTTGGTGTATTCTAATTTTATATATAACTTGAATTAATATAAAGTGCTCGGTTTTTATATTGTATTAATGTTAGTTTTATGCTTCTTTTGCATTTTATTTGGTCTCTGTGTCCTATGTAACCATTCAGAACTTCTTAATGATTCATGAATACTATTCGATGAGAATTACTTGTAATTTATCGTGTTTATGCCTCTTTGCCTATGATTTTTTGTGTTTCTAGCTCAGTTTACGTTGTACATTGTTTGATATTTAACCGTTCAATACTAAATTTCTTTTCAGGATAGGTTTTTTGTACTATCTATAGACTATATCAGATCTAAAGTCGACATATATCATCGCCATCGAACTCTCAATGACATGTCACAGGGTTCCTTCTGGCAGCCTTATGATAGTTTTTGTGAACATAAAAAAAAAAATAAGTAATTCTTAAATAAAATTGAGATCAACTATTTCGTTCGTTCCGAGTCTCTGTATGATGTATTCAATGGAAACGGCTTTTAAGTATAATTGCTCTGAAACTATTCTCATAGAGCTGGGGATAAAGTACATAGAAGAGAAAGTCTTGCTTATTTTAACATGTTAATTCCCTGCTTCCCCTTCAAGTTTTTCTTAACTGACCTACCATTCTTCCATACTCGTGATAAGTGATTTAAATAATCTACTCGCATCCAATAAATTTGATTCTTGTCTACATCTAAATGTACTACGTGAAGAATGTGTCGTTTTCCATATGCGCTTTCGTTTTTTGATCTGATAACGAGTTTCAATTAAAAGTTGTTTTCGAATAGATTTGATGGGCTTTAAGTCTTTAAATTTGATTTGGTTAACCAATCGAGTTAGCCAATCAATTGGTTGGAGATTCTGTTCACAAAATTTAAAAATTATCTAATGCTATTTGTAGCTTTCTCTCTGGCTGCTAAATTGTACCTTTTGTTTGGTCAAACATTTTTTTCGTATAATTGTTACAAAAATCATTATTGGTCTATTCGTTTTCGAACAAATAGTGATGAAAAGTTGTTTGAGGTTTGATGTTGATGATAAACTTTAAAATGAATTTTTTCGTAATTAGCGCCTCTGGTTGATAAATAATGGTTAAGGATGTTACGAGATTCGAATGTGTCATTGCATAAAATTTTATAATTTGTTTTCCATAATAATAATATGCATTAATATATATAATTATATATACTATATATATATATATATATATATATATTAATATTAATATATATTTATTATATTTATTAATATATATATATATATATATTCCTTGATGGTGATTTTTTTTTGCATCTTACAAATGAAAGCATTTATTACTGCGAGGTATGTCATTCATGCAATTGATAATTGCATTTACAGATGCCGACAATAATTTCGAACTTACGACTGTTCAAATTTGGCGCCAACCAAAAAGGTCGTTTAATAAGATTATAAATTCAAATGAACTTGAATTAAGCTTCTGACAGTGTTAAAGATATATGGTGTAAGAATCCATACTATATACGAGAAAGGAAAAAAGATATGCCATCGAGTTGTTGCATAGTTCGATTAGGGACTCGCCGGTCGGGAGATTTTGCGGGGCCGGGGCCGGCTGCTCTAATTTAGCCGTGGCCGGGGCCGGGGTTTAGCTAAAATTAGAAATGTAAGTTAAAAACACTGAAAGTCTTAAACTTAGCTATGAAAATTAAATTATAATTTATTTATAAAATTTAAATTATAAAAAAGAAATACATTTATTAGTTATAAAAAAAGGGTATGTTTCGAAATTAGAATTTTTAGAAATAATTGATTTTTCTAGAAGAATAAGTTTGTATTAAATTTATACAAAGATAATTATTATAAATAATTATATAATATATATAAATAATTAGGAATATGATATATATATTATAATATACTATATAAAATATATTTAAGAACTACTTTGTTTTAGTGATATATTTACTTTTAGGAGGAAGCTCTTGACTTCTTTTTTTAGTATTATGCTTTACTGTCATTTTATTTTATTACTAATGTACACAAATTAAAAACATTGGTTGAGACACTTTTCTTTGAATGCAAAAAATCCTAAAATGGAAAGCTAATTTTCGTCCCGACAGATCTTCATGCTAAGGAACTGGATTTCTTTCTTGATCTTCTCAGTCAAGTGGTTTTCAGTTGGTTCTCTATTTCTTTCATGGTTGTTGAATATTTTTGATGTTTTCATATATCATCTTTTTATAAATCTATTTAATTTCACCGGGATCTATTTGTGTTGTTATATTATAAATGCAAAAGGATCCATGATTTTGCGATGGTTGTGTGATAGATTTTCTGGATCATCTTTAATTGTTAAATTGATAAGGTGGCCTGGTGTTACGATATGACTTGTGTTAAAGCTGAATTTATGCTGTCTTGTGCAGGTCATCTGTATCGTGTTTTGATCTTCTTCTGCAAATCTTGGTTTGGGACCTATTGTTTTATTGCAAGTATTGCAGGATGTGATATATACACCTTTGGGGAAGCATTTTTCTTTTGCGTTTTGGGGGTTTGAGATTTTTTTAAGGTGATGTTATTTGATGAAATGAGGGTAATTATATTTTTGTAATATTTGATTTTTAACGAATATATGGTTAATTGGGAATTGGTAAATAGGTGTTGCTGAGAAATTGCTAATTGATAAGTGCTTATTATAGTGTTAATGCTTTTGTATGAAAAACTCAGGATAGTAAAGTGATTTTGAAAGTATGTGGATGTTTTAGTTTCTTTGTGCTAGAAGAGGGGAGGCATATAAGAAAGGCAGCGTGAGAAATGAGATAAAGAACAGCTAAATTTTTGTGTTTGTGGAATAATTTAGATAGCCAATGTGTATAGTTTGGTGCGAATGTTGTTTTCGATATATATCAGTAAATTGCCAGTAATTGTTATTCCATGTGATTAATGGTATCGAGGAAGGGGATAGAGTTGTTGAAGGCATTTCTTCGTATACTGACTGAAGGATGAATAGGTTTAGGACATCATCAGGGTTGGTGTTGTGAGGGAGGGAGATAAAATGTCATCTACATATCTAATCCATAAATATGTTTAAACAAAGGGTGGGTGGTAAAAATATGATAATATTCTGTTAGTTCCATATATATGTGTTACTGAGGATGGGAGACAGTGGGGATCCATACTCAGGCCGAAAGTTTTGTTTGTAATATTTTGAGCCCATTAATGAAAGAAGTTATGTTTTTACTACAGATTGGCCTTCACGTTTCATATATTAAAACAGCTCATATATTAAATTACAACCTAACTTCTTTCATTTTAATGGCAAATATACGAACAAACTTTCGGCTGAGTATGGGATCACACTGTCCCAAATACTCATAACATATATATGGAGACTAACAGATTTTATATATTTTACCCAACTCCTTTATTAAACATAGTTTATGGTATTAGATTGTATGATGAATTTTTGTACAATATGTCCAAGAGAACAAGGTGATGATGTTAAACTAGTATTAGCCCTCTATTCATCCTTCAGTTCCGTATACGATAGAAGAAAATGCCTTCCAACAACTCTTATCCCCTTCCTCGATACCTTAATGACTGGAATAACAAATTACTTGCAATTTACTATATATAGAAACCAACATTCCCAAAATATATACATTGGGTATCTAATCATTCCCAAACACAAAATAGCTGTTCTGTATCTCTATTCTCGTGCCTTGCGTTAATATGCTCTCGCCTCTTCTAGCATCAAGAATCTAAATAGCATACAATAGTTTTCAATGAGATTAACTATCCTGAGATTTTCATACAAAAGCATTTTACAAGGCAAAAAGGTAGCTATGCACCTCTTCCCGAAAAGATAGCAACATCTCTTTTTCAATTCTCAATGTACCTATTATATTCGTTAAAAACAAATATTACCAAAAAATATTACCCTCATTTCCAATAAATAACATCAATTAAAAACTTCTCAACCCCAAAGAACGAAAGAAAATCTTCCCAAAGCTGTATATATCACATCCTTTGCAATACTTGCAATAAATAATAATAAAAAAAAGATTGCAAAGAAGAAAAATCAACATACAGATGACATGCACAAGGACAGCATAAATGTTTAAATTCAGCTTTAACAAGTCATAGGCTTAACACAGGCCACTCACTATCATATTCGAAACAATTATAAAGATGATCAAATATCAACAACACGAAACTATCGCAAAATCATGAAACTCTTTGCTTACAGTATAATACTAACAATACATACAGCAGCCCGTGAGTTAAAGATATGATTTTATAAAAATAATACTGAGAACCACGAAAATCGCTCCAAAACAATCACACATGAAGAAAATAGCAAGCACTGAAACACTTGAACTGTAAGATCAAGAAAGAAATGCGTCCTTAGCCTGAGAGAGTTCTCCGCGTGATCCGGGACGAAATTAGCTTTCCTTTGTTAAATTTATTTATTAAAAAAAACGGTTATACACTTAACAAATGTTTTTAATTTGTGTACATTTAGTAGATAAAATGAAAGTGACCAGTAAAAGCAAACAACTAAAAAAGAAATCTAAGGGCTTCCTCTCTAAAGTATATATATAATTTAATATTATATATTATATATATATATATATATATATTATATTATAATATTATTATTATATATATATTTATATATATAATATATCATATAATATATATATTGTATTATATTATAAGTATATATATATTTCACTTAAATAAAATAATTTTGAAGAAGTTTCGGAAATATTTGTTTTCTTGAAGATATTTACTTAAATAAATAATACATTTATTTTAAGCAATTGCAATTTTATTTTTTTAGGAAGAAAGTGATATATAATTTCAAATATTTTTATGTTAGAAAACTCGGAAAGAATTATAATTTGGCCTCCATTTTAATTTGAAATCATAGTAACTTCCATAACTCTAGTAAATTTAATTGGGTATTTTAAATATTTTCCCTCAATACATGAGACAATAGTATATTAAAATAAAATATATTGTTTTAAATTTTGTTGATTTCCCTCTATTATTGCTAGTGGTAAATGTACAGTTAACCCGGTAAAAACTCCGGTTTTTTTCCTGATTTTTTAGCGGGCGGGCCGGGCCGGGTTGTAAAAAATGGCCGGGGGTTGGCCGTGGGCCGGGGCCCGGTCGTCCTATTTACGAAGAGAAAGAGAGTAAATGTCGTCAATCCTCGTCGTACGTCCAAGGGCATAAATATCTGTGATATAGTATGAAAAAATTAAAAATCGTAGTAAAATTTCCATTTCCGAGTCTGATCCGATGACTCAAATTTGTAAGCTGATTGAAGCGATAATTAGCGAGTGCGACTTTGAAATGTTCTTCTAATTAAGGAGTAAACTGGTGATTACATAATATTTTACCTCAAAATTGGTTAAAAGGGATGATATTGAGAGTTAAAAAGGGTACCTTAAATACAATTTAGAAATAATTACATAAAAAGATATAATTTTATTTGCCGAAATTGATTAACTGGAAAGATTAAAAAAATGATGTTACGTAGCAGCAAGGTTGTTGATGCTCGTAATAAAGATTATTTCTAGATTATTCGAATGTGAAAAAGGAATCGATTATAGATTGGTTTTAACGAGAATATAAAACTTTTTATCTTTGAGCTCTTTCAGATAGGATGTTATCATCCATATAAGATAGAAAGTCGGCTCATGGATTGTTTCATCAAAATAGGCCTATTTATAAAGATTTTGCAACGTCTAACGTAAATTAATGTAATGACGTTTCTAATCTAAAAACTTTCATCCACCAGACTTGAACCTATTTGAGAAGTGACAAAAATCTCATTTTCTCTCTACCTCAAATTCAACACTAAAAATTATACCCCAAGGTCCTACGTCTACGTCAATAGAACATTAAGTGAATAGACTCCTCGACTTTCAAATATTTCTCCTCACAACGGATGCCGAGTCACTCACATACCTGTAAGTTCATCAGAAATAATAATTATACCTGAAGAATCCAGTCATGTACCATTTTCTCAAGTTCTGACGCCTTCCGTATAGCACAGAGAAAGAATTTATAATTCTAGTAGTAATGATTATTATGCCATTGCATAGGCTGATCATCCCACAGCACAATATGTAGTGAATAATGTTACCATTATGCTCAAGCAAAAATCTCTTTATGATATTTCCATATAGGCAAATGACATCAGCTAATCTATTAACAATGATCAGTGCTAGTAACATTCAACAACGCCGTTCTAAAATTGATCAAAACTAATAAATTTACGTATAAATACTGACACAACTAATAAATATCTCAGAGGAATCTAGCCGTATACCATTATCACCAGCTAATAATTGCTATTATGACTATTTCATATCACAAAGAACCATTGGTAATTCTAACAACAATGATTATGTGTGCCAGTAACAGTTCAACAACCCATTCTAAACACAATGTAGTGGATGCTTGATCTCAAATAAATATCTCGGAGGAGCCAACTCGTCTACCATTATCTCCGGCTAATAATTGCTATTCCTACAATTTTCATTCTCAAAAGAATTACTCATACTCACCAATATTGTGAGATAAGACTAGTTACAGGTCATCAGTATCACCAAGTAAAACTCAAACACAGTTAGATACTTATACTACTACTTCATTAGGAGAAACGAGTTCTCCAGAAGAGTCTAACAATGAAATGCCAGGTTTAGTATTTGTAAAGCCAACATTTCAAATAAGCTGAAATGCCTCCCTCCTGTTTGGACCTTTGATCAGACACAAATAAAATTGATGAGAATTATGTGATTAATATTCAAAATCTTGTAAATGGGTTGAGGCACAGTATATATTGAATTTCGCCTAATGTTCAAATGTGTGTTTAGCATTCTGGTTTTGTTTCAGAACATTTAAATGAAGTATCACATACTCTCTCAACTTTTTCATCTTTTCTCATTATGAAAAAAAGTGAAAAATACATAATATAAAAAATAATAAATAATAATAATATATAATAATAATAATAATATAATAATAATATAATAATATAATAAAAATAATAATAATAATAATAGAATAATAATACATATAATAAGTAATAATTAATAAAATACTTCGAGTATAATTTTACAACCGAATGACAATTTTTTCTTGCCATGAGGGCGACGCAAAGAAGTCCTCGGAGCCTCGGTCTCCTTCCCACATGCCTAAGGTTGATTAGAGCGAATATGTGCTTAAATGCGAAGTAATCAGCTTTAAACTTTCTCCTCTAAGGAGATGTGATTTGAAAGATACGTTTAAAAAGGAAAGGAACATAAATGAGAGCAGTTATTGTTATATTTTCAAGAGAAGGTTACAACGACAAATTTCATCTTACAGTGCGATTTATGTTCGATTTAAATAAACTTTAGGGTTAGGTTTTCTAAAGCCAATCTAATCCGCTGTTGATTTATTGGAGGTATGGATGGGGGGGGGGGTTCATAAATTAAACTTTAGGGGGTGATCCGTGGAAGGAAATAATTACTTAAGAAAATATAATAAAGAAAAAGTTAATTTTTTTTTGTACATTGCTACACAATAAGCGTTTGTTTATTACATGATATACGTACAAACGTACAATCTTCAAAAGTTTTTATAAATTTTTTATTGCAGTCAAGGATCTAGATAAGCAATCTCGAAGTCCAACTCTCTCTTACCCAATACTTAAGGGCAATGATCAATTATGAATGTATAAATACGATAGAAATTCAATAAAGGCTGTAACTATAATTTTCAACTTAGTCGTTACTATATTTTAGGAGTTTTAAGCTTTTCAAAGAGGTATTTTGAACATTTCGTTCTCATCTAAGGTTCAAAAGACTCTTAAGCAACGTTTTAGATCTAAATTTTGGTTCAACATTTTGGGTGACATGTGTTAATTTCAGAGATAGATATTTTGCAGCTAAAAATCTCTATACCTGTTTAAAATAGAATTGTGTACTTTTAATAGAAAGTAGGGCACAGTAAGTGTTCTGATATATTGAATTTTTAGCTACTTCGACATTATAGGTTGGGATAAAACCGTTGCAAAATGACATTTAAAAAAAAAAAAAATTACATACAGAATTTTGTTTTACAAACTCTAATCAATGTTTTATGTACTCTCGAATTTTGGTTGTACACTTTGGGTAACATGTGTTAAGTTCTGAGATGAATTTTGTTGCTAAAAATCTAAAGACCGGTTTAAGTTAGAATAGTGAAATGTTATTAAAATATACAATCCAGCAAGGTCTCTTCTATTAAATTTTCAGCTACGCAATAGTTTGGGAGATAAAACAGTTGCAAAATGGTACTTAGGACACAATAAGTTCTCCCTTCAATTAAATTTTGAGCTCCTTACACGCAACAGTATGGGAGATACAAGCGTTAGACTATGACATTTTGAACTTTTCGAAGCCCTCAAAAAATGTTCAGAGATTGGCAATTTGCTGCTGAAAATCTCGAGATCTGCTTATGATAGAATAGTGATTATTTAAAATAAGATAAAACACAGTAAGGTTTCTTCTCTCAAATTTTAAGGAACTTGGACGTTATAGTTTGGGATACAAGCGTTGAAAAATGGGATTTTGAATTTTCTTTTCCACCAAAAAAATGTCGTCCCTAATTTAAAAACGTTTTATGTTTTAAAGACTCTAATGAACGTTTTAGATGTTCCCACAAAATTTGGTTCAACAGTTTGGCTGACACGTGTTAAGTCCTGAGATTGTCATTTTGTTGCTAAAAATCTAAAAACCTGTCTAAGGTTGAATAGTGAAATAATAATAGAAGATAGAACCCAGTAAGTTGTCTCTTCAATTAAACTTTGTGCTACTTCGACGCTGTTGCTTGGGAAAATCGTGGGTAAAGGAAATGTTAATACCTTTAAAACTATATTTCCTAGAACGACCGTTTTAGCCCCAGACGTATATATATAACTTTGAGAATATATTAACCTGGGTATTGCCCACTTTTTCTATTATAAATTATCCACCAGACTTTTGTAAGGTGGGCTTTTTTTTGTGCCCCCATGTTAAGAATAATACCAAAACTAGTTATACCTTTATATCTACGACTTCCAAACTTTTTGGGTATATTAACATTGAGGTGGTCCTACTTTTCCTATTGATAATTTTTCCACCAGCCTTGGGAAACGATAACAATAACAATAATTCCAAAGCAGTAGTCAATGGTAGGACTTTCAAACTTGTGTGTAAAGTTTAATTGAAAAGACAACTTAACTGGGTTCTATCTTCTATTAACATTGAGGTGGCTCAGCGTTTTGTATTGATCATTTCAGGAAGCCTACGTGAAGGTTTTTTCGGGCTCTCTATTAACAATAATGTCAGCTAGTGGGATTTAATAAGTAGGATTCTCAAATTTTGTGGGTTATTATTAGTATTATATTATTATATATATATATATATATATATATATTACTTATATATATATAATATATCTATATAATAGATTGTATATATATATACTATATAATATATATATATATAATCTGAATAAAAAATGATAAAAGTATTTTTATAATGAGTATCAAAATGCGCCAGACGTAAGATGTTTCACTGTACGATAAATCAAGAACTTGAAACGGCAGAAATCGGAAGACATTTTTTTATTTTTAATTGGAAGTTGTTGGAGGTATAGCGTAAGGCAAATTATTAATATATTATTATTTTATTATTATTATTATTATTATTATTATTATCGTCTTTGTTAGAGTTTTTTATTAATTAATTTTTATTAATTATAAAATAAAATGTGTAAATTTTTAATCTGAACAAAATAGTGCGCCTGCCTGGAAACTAAATAGTGCCATAGTATAAAAAAAATCAACATTGATAGTGCTTTTTGAACATAAACTTTTTGTAAAGTACGGATTTTGGTATTTTTTGAGCGAGATTTCACCACTTTTTTTAAAACTTGGTCAAAACGAAATGTTTGTTAATACGCATGTTAAACTAAAGGAAAGTGTCGCAAATGAATATAATACAATTACACTTGTGATAAGCATTTTCTATCTATTGCATTGAACATCTTGTGTTGAAATAGATCACAATCTGTCGGCTACTAACAACCTAAGTGGGTTGCCAGAACTTGCAAAAGCAATGCAATTTTTACATATTGGCCTTTTCCTTGTCATTACGCTCGGAGAAATGCGTACACAGTTTTAGCATCGAATTTTAGTCGAAAAAACGACCGCGATTTC
>JABUQX010086908.1:0-7500 GCA_015478945.1 Trachelipus rathkii
CATTTACTTCGTTCAACCCTGGGTTGGGTGTTTAACCGTTTCATTATCGTGAAACGCTTTTCGCGTTCATTATAACCAATAATAATAATAATAATAATAATAATAATAATAATAATAATTAAAAAATAATTAAAAAAATAATAAGAAGAATAACAATATTAATTATAATAACTACAATAATAATAATAATAATATATAAATAATAATAATAATAATAATAATAATAATAATAATAATAATAATAATAATAATAATAATAATAATAATATTGAAATCGTTTATTACTGTCAAAAAAATATTTATATTATCCTTATCAAGAAAATAACAATATAAAAAATCATTATCTGTATTAGTTTATAAAATGCAATACAATCTTAATGCTAACATAGTCTATTTTCCTAATAATAATAATAATAATAATAATAATAATAACAATAATAATAATAATAATAATAATAATAATAATAATAATAATAATAATAATAATAATAATAATAATAATAATAATAATAATAATAATAATAATAATAAAAGTCTATAGTTAACTACAGGGATGACATTTATAATAATAATAATAATAATAATAATAATAATAATAATAATAAGTAATAATAATAATAATAATAAGACTATTAATAATAATAATAATAATAATAATAATAATATAATAAAAATAATTATAATAATAATATTTAAAGCTATACATTTATTTTCCAAGGATCTAAATATATATTTTTGGATATTAAGTTTACTTTAAATTATTCTTGAAAATAAAATGCAGCATTAGTAAGAAGCATAATTACAAGGATTTTCTGACGCGTTTCGTCTCTTCAAATGATCTTCAGAGGAAGGTTTGTTAGTAAAATAATGTGTGATTTAATTAATAGATAAAATAATTAAATAAAAAAAAATGTTATAGTTCAATGATAGTTCATTTAAAATTTAAATCACTTTGGGGTCTAAGATATATGATGTGGAACGTCTCCGCGATCTTCAGTTTCTAGACTTCATCCGATGCGTATAAGATTGCAACTGACCTAACCCGACCCAAACCTAAAACAATCTAGGCTTAATCCGATCAAGACCTAACCCAACCCAAACCTAACATCTTCCAGAAGTCCAGACCTAAGTCGATCATGATCTAGTACAGCTTAGATCTATACGACCAGATGTAGCTCGATAAAGGGCATAATACGACCCACACTTAATCGGATTTAGACTTAATCCAAACTAGACCTAACCCGAACAAGACCTAACTCCTACTTAAACCGACCTAGAACTAATGATATCAGAACAACAGGTCGCAACTGAATTAAAGGGGTAAAACAAAAATAAAATAAATTGTTAGCATATATCGGACAAAATATATTCGAGGCAAATAAATATATATATATATATATATATATATATATATACCTCTATAAAAAGATACAAATGTCTCGTTCTAACAAACATATATATATATATATATATATATATATATATATAGTTATAACATATATATATATCATCTTTGGTAGAGTAAAGGCTTGAGGCCTACCAAATTCCAGAGTATGGGGGAAATTATCAATCCATGTCCAATTCAAAGGACGATATGCCCCGATATATGACGTTTGAAAGTGTGCAAGACAAAGGTAGCTGGAATAATAGGTAAAGAAAGTGTGTTCAGATTTTACCAAGTGAGTACATCTAAGATTGAGCGGCGTTAGTGATGAGGTCAGTGAGTTGAACAAGAGGGAAACGTGAGGCTGGTAGCTTGAAAGGCGTGTCCACTTTGACCATCCTCAAAGGAGGCGGTATGAGACTGGAGTTCAGAGGTACAGTGTTCGGTTGTAATAGATAGATAGATAGATAGATAGATAGATAGATAGATAGATAGATAGATATATAGATATAGATAGGAAAGAAAGTAAAAAGGAATGTGAAGATTGAACATAGCTAGATAGATAGATGATAGATAGATAGAAGATAGAGAGAGAGAGAGAGAGAGAGAGAGAGAGAGAGAGAGAGAGAGAGAGAGAGAGAGAGAGAGTTGAAAAGATCAGTTTCCGTTGTAATAGAGATAGTATAAAGAGAGAGAGGCAACAATTCGACGAGCAGAAAGAGCCTGGAAAGAGTTAAAGGAGAGTTGTGTGAGTGGAATACCCCAGATGTGAGAGGCATACTCTATACAGGGGCAAACGAAACCCCCTATAAAGAGCAAGCAACTGGGGTGGCGTGAAAAAAAAATCCGCCTCAGAACACCCATGTTTTTAGAAGCTTGTTTAGAAAGAGAAGTAATGTGATCTTACCAAGAAAGAGAGGGAGAGAGAGAGAGAGAGAGAGAGAGAGAGAGAGAGAGAGAGAGAGAGAGAGAGAGAGAGAGAGAGAGAGAGAGAGAGAGAATGTAGTAAT
This sequence comes from Trachelipus rathkii, assembly GCA_015478945.1. Classification (NCBI taxonomy): domain Eukaryota; kingdom Metazoa; phylum Arthropoda; class Malacostraca; order Isopoda; family Trachelipodidae; genus Trachelipus; species Trachelipus rathkii. The sequence continues at coordinate 2,395 of JABUQX010086908.1, forward strand.
GTGATCCTTCCTATTAAAATCAGGAGAAAGAGAAACACCAAGAATATTAAGGACAGACGAAAGTTTGAGTTATTTGCTTTTGAAAATGATGAAGTTGTATGGAAGATTATAAGGAGTAGTAAGATGAAGGAACTGAGTTTTTAAGGTACTTAAAACAACCGAATTCTCAATGTCCCAATTTGAAATTCGAAAAGGTTGCTCTAAGGTCGCCCCCTAGGGTGACCAAGTTGCTATTAGGTGGGACACCTTTCAAAATGAATCAGTAATGAAGGATTGAGTAGTCGGCATAATAGTGGATACGTGAAGAAGTAATAGAGAGAAGGTCATTAATGAAATGTACAAAAAGAGTTAGGGATAGAACAGAACCCTGAGGAACACCACTATTTATAGATTCAAAGGATGGGAACAGTTGGCTCCAGAACCAAACAGGCTATTCTGTATTGATAAACAGGAAGAAAGCAAGAGAAGAAAGGATAAATACCAAAAGGAAGATTCAAAAATCAGCTTTAACGAACTTTTTATTTGAAGAAGCATAGGTATAATGCTTCCTATAGCAAGAAGATTAACTCCGAAAACCTTCGAGAGCTTCAGGACCAGAATCAGAGAAAGAAGAGAGAGAGAGAAGAAGAGGAAGCAGAGAAAGAGAAACAGAGAAAGAAGAGAGAGCAGAAGAAGTGCATCGTCAGTAGAACGTTTCTTTTTAAAGCCATACTGGTCATCAGAAATAAGATTTGAAGATTTGAGATGCTTCAAAATCTTTCTCTTAAGGAGAGATTTGAAAACTTTAGAAAGAACGGATGTTAAAGAGACAGGACAGCAATTTGATGGTTAAGAAGGGTTTCCTTTTATTACCAAAGGAAGAATGAGAGCGCGTTTACACCAGGAACAAATTGATGAAATGCTACAACAAATTGCGCCATTTAGAGAGGAAGATCTATTGATAGAGTTTGAGAACCACGGGAAGACGCCATTACCATACTATTCTTAGCATCAAGCTGAGAGAGTTAGGCATGGATGAGGTGGATGGGGTGGAGAAAGAGGAACAGCACCGAAATCTTCTAAGGTGGAATTAGAGGCAAATGTTTGAGAGAAGAGCCTAGCTTTAGCGGAATATAAAACGGCTATTGAACTGTCAGAAGATACTAGTGGAGAGATAGAGAAGAAGAAGAGTGATTCATATTTTTTCGGCAAAAATCTCTCTCCGACAGGATTTACAAGTTCTGTACATAGAAGTCATTAACACGTTCATCCTGCTATATTAGTAATTGCTGAGTAAATTTTGCGTTATGAGATGCTATATAAGTTGTGTAAGTTTCTGGAGCTAAAGCGGAAATTATTAAAGGCAACGTCCCTGTGACAAATAACACGAGAACAAGTAGAGTTAAATCAAGGTTTGTTAGATTTAGTTGAAGAGAAAGAAGATATGGATTGGACACGCTCAAAAAACATATTGAGGAATCATAGCGGTAATGCTCACCACATTCCAGCTAACCTCCCTACGAAGTGACCAGGTGTTGCAAAATCAAAAATTACGATCACCAAGTCAGGTCAATAAACACTTTTGACACCCTTGTAAACTTAGTTTTACTTGGTATGGGTCTTTTCCATGCGGAAGACTTAAGGACAGAAGAAGAAGCCAGTGGGAGGAAAGATGTTCAAAAGAATGAAGGACTGGAGGTTAAAAATATTTCTAGAGTAGCACATTTATCTCAGGGCAGTCGGTATACGGGTACAGGCTACTTAAACTCCTCGGTCATTCAGAATAATTTCTAGCTATCTTAGGAATGAAGGAGAAGAACTGGCGTTGGTGACCTTTAGCTCTCTAGGAGTATTATTTAAAGAAGAAGAAGAGAGAAGAAGAAAGAGAGAAATATATATATATATAGCATATATATATATATATATTATATATATATATATATATATCTTAATATATATATATATATATATATATATATATATATACATATATATATATATATATATATATATATATATATATAACAATAGAGGAGTTAAAACAAAGATAGACTCAAAAAGCTTGGAAGAGAATAGAAAAAAAAAAAACTTGGATTCAAGCAAAAGAAAAGGTGGCGGATTTTCCCCCAGTGTTTCCGCGGATGCCCATAATAACTCTGGACAGGTGAACTAACAGAGCTCAATTGCGCCTTAGCTCTTGTCGCTATTCATAACTAAATTAAAAACTATATATATATATATATAATATATATATATATATATATATATATATATATATATATATATATATATATATATATATATATATATAATATACACCACACTAACCTCGAACCTCAACTAACTCTTTCTAACCTAACATATATATAGCGATTACTGACTTTGAGTGCCGGACTCGGTGACTCGGGCTCTCAGCTAATTTTAGCGGACTCCGACTCGGTCAAGCTCAACCAAGTCCATGGCCAGTCCAATGATAAACAAACTTAAATATGTGACTGATTTTTTACAACTTTTTTTTCTTTTTCTTTTTCTTCTTGCTAATTATGTACTTTCATATTTTCATGTTTAACGTGAACAGAACCCACTAGGGCAATGGAATAAGCACCTAATTTGACTAGTACAACCACCCTATTCAACTACACTTACAGGTGTATATTATGAATGGACTTCAAATAACTTTTCTAAGTAAATAAAAATGTAAAGATTCGGAATTGGCTCAAGAAAGAATACTTTACAAATTGCAAGTCAAATTATATTAAAACAAAAAATGCTGTAACATTTACTGTGATGTCCAAAAATAGTAAGGAAATCAATTAAAATATATATATATTTTTTAATAAATCTTGTTAAACAATTATGGCATGCAACTGCTTGGAGTTTCTCGAAAAAGGTGAATCACTGTAAATAAAAATCGGTAAAGCGACAAAGGGTTGCAAAGGCAGGGTCCGGGTTCGATCCCCGTCCGCATCCTAGGTAGCAATTACCTAGAAAAGTTCCCCTCCTAGAATAGGACCATGCCAGTGAGGTGCAAAAAATGATAATAAAGGACAGTATGTTTTAGGTCTAGCCAATTCAATTCATTATTGTCTATCATTTTCATACATGCGAGAACAATTTTATATCAGGAAACGATGCTAAACAGATGCTATGCTATGCTGTGCTAAAGACCTATATGCTGATTCGAAATATCTACCGATAAGTTGCAATTATTTACTATTAATATAATAAATTTTGTGTTTGAATATTTTAAAGTAGCTGGTATATACATAGCAAGAATCCTTTCTTGAAATATCTATTACATATGCAATGTTATTTCCACATTTCTTGGAATCAAAATTAGATATATGCATGACATTTGTCATACATACGTATGAAATTCGATTCAAGAATTAATACATTAATTTTACCAATCAAATTATGAGTTGATTAAATTTTTTTTATTGCCAATGATAAGGATAGAGAAATGTTAAACTTCCTGAATTACTCAAGCAGAAATCTGAAGATTAGGTTCAGAAACCCAAAGTACACAATCAACTGTATAGGACTGACTATAGGACAATAAAATATTATTTTAGTGGAGGTCATTCCATAAAAATTTCACATCATATTAGGAAAATAAAAATAAAAAAAGATTTAGAATGTTTTCGTTTGAACAGTGTATGGTGTAATTTGATCTAGTTGGACCTGTACTTCCTATTTTGCTAATTGGAAGGATTATGGGGAAACCTAATTTTAATTCATTCTATATTGTACTACTTAATATATTATTATTTTAGTTAAACGATATTTTACATACACTACATAAATTCACATTTCACTTGGTGATTTTAAAAATTATATTTTATTATTATTATTATTATTATTATTATTATTATTATTATTATGTATTATTATTATTATTATTAATATTAATAACATGCATTAATAAATGTTGTTAGCAAATGAATAGTAAGTAGTAATATTAATGTAATAATGTCTAAATAAATAACATTGTGTATATATATATATTATATATATACTATATATCATATATATATATATATATATATATATATATATATATTTTTATATATATTATATTATGTGGGAAAACTTGGAATATATTATGAGTTGAATAACAGCAAGGAAGTGATATGAGTCTCATGTCTTCAGTAGGTAGAGTCAAAGGAGGTAACGTTTGGCTTAGGAAACAGTTTCATAAGCTGGGAGTGGAGGACAGGAGGAGAAGCGCTCTACTCTGCTGCCTCACTACGCAGGGCCGATCTGAGAGACCCAGATTTGGAGGAATGTTGGAGTACTATATAATACAGAATAACAGCCATTTGAAGTGACCAGGCACTCTGAGTTGGTTGGAGTGAGGAGGCACATTACACCCAGAAGAAGGATGTCAGCAATAAGAGGAAAAGAATGAGAGAAGTGAAAGAGGAATCTCAGAAAAGGTGCCCGACATCGTAAATAGAGAGAAAGAAAAGGATTAAGAAGGTGAAAAATTAAGTACCTAGGTGTTACTATAAGCGTGGATAAAGAAATGGCCGGAGAGATTGAGAAGAGAATAAACAGTTTCGAGGGGTGTGAGACAGCTGTATGGATTGCTGAAAAATAGGCATGTACCGAGGGATGCTAAGGTTTTGATATATACGACAATACTAAGACTTACTCTTCGTATATGGGTCGGAAGCTTGAACCCTTACCACCAGAACAAAAAGCAAGATTGTGGTAGCAGAAATGAGAGTGCTGAGTCTGATAGCAGGGTGACGAGATGGGAACGAAGAATAAATTCAGGAAGTGGGCGTGAGCTTGGAATAGAGCCATTGATTGGTTGATAGGTGACAACAGCGCTGAAGTGGGCATGGGTCTGAAGAATGAATGAGGAGAGATACCCTGCGAGATTCTACAACTGGCAGTCAGAAGGAAGAAGACCTGTTGGGAGACCAAGAAGAAGATGGAGGGATAGTGTTGCAGCGTCGATAGCAGAAGCCCAAAGGAAGATCATGTCGAGATGGAAGAGGAAGGATTCTACCGAGACAGATCCGCATGGAGGGACTTTCTGGAGAGGGGACAGGGCTGTGCCCTTGTCTCAGCCTGTACCGTGGTGAGAAATATATAATATATATATATATATATATA
>JABUQX010086909.1:0-7500 GCA_015478945.1 Trachelipus rathkii
TATATATATATATATATATATATATATATATATATATATATATATATATATATATATATATATATATATATATATATATATATATATATAAAGACCTAACAGTAAATTAATTAATGTTTTTTTGGAGTTTGGGGCAGTGTGTAAGTTGATATGAAGACCACCAAGATTATAAATTATGACTTAGTGTAAAACTATAAGATAATTAAATGAAAGGAAAGAAATTAATGGATTAGTTATATATATATATATATATAGTGTATATATATATATATATATATATATATATATATATATATATATATATATATATTATATATATATATATATATATATATATATATATATATATATATATATATATATATATATAAATAAAATATATTTATATATATATATATATATATATATATATATATATATATATATATATGTTATATATATATATATATATATATATATATATATATATATATAGTATATATATATATATATATATATATATATATATATATATATATATATATATATATATATATATATATATATATATATATATATATATAAAAGAACAGCTTTTAGCATATTTTTATAAATGTCTATAAGTTCTATATAATAATAAAAGTATTAATATTCAATATTGCAACATTTTCAATGACATTAGTTGTAGAAAATAAATTGAATAAAATCATAGTAAGATTTATTATTAATAAAACTTTTAATAATTTCATATATTTTGACAAGATTGGTATAAAAAAGAGGGGAGTCATCAGAATTTAAAGCAAGAAATATTTTAGGTATATATAGTTCCATCGCTTGACAAACTCAACTACCATCCCTTTGTCATAATTTAATTAAGCGGATTGCCTTTACAGCTCCATCAGTTTCATAGAATTAGGATCATGGCTGAGGAGGCGGTAAATTATTCTGCCGGCTCCGACTTCGGCTCGGAAATCGTTCATTTTAAAACATCCGACTCGTGCTCCGGCATAACAATTTTAAAAATTTTCTGCTCCTTCTCCAGATTTAGCCTCAAACCCATTTATTTTATATTTAAAAAAATAAAATTCAGCCCCAGTAGTAGGGGAGCCATTCCGGACCCCGAAAGTGACCGCGACCTTTTTGACCTTTTTCTGACCGCGACCTTTTTGGCCTTGACCTTTTTGGGCAACCTGAATTTTTTGAGCCCAAATTTTTTGGGCCTTGACCTTTTGAGAACCCAAATTTTTTTGAGAACCCAAATTTTTTGAGAACCCAAATTTTTTGAGAACCCAAATTTTTTGGCAACCCTAATTTTTTGGCAACCCTAATTTTTTGGGAACCCTAATTTTTTCGGTAACCCTAATTTTTTCGGCAACCCTAATTTTTGCAACCCTTCTTCGAAGGGTTCGCCAAACGGTTGCATAAGCAACCGTTGTACGCACCACCCCTAATTTTTCGACCAACCCTTTGGTCTCCCAGGTATAATTTTTGGCCCACCCTAATTTTTGGCCATCCTTTAGGGGCTTACATAGCCCTATTTTTTGATGTCTTTACCTTTTTTATCCTTGACCTTTTCTCCAAAGCTTGCCAGATACCATGGGTCAATTTTGACCCACGGTAATTTTTTGGCCTTCCTTTAGGGGCTTAGCCTTTGATGTCTTAACCTGGTTTGACCATGATATTTCCTGGCACACCCTTGCCAGATACCATGGGTCAATTTTGGCCCACGCTAATTTTGGCCACTCGTGGCCCACCCGTCACATATTTCGTTTTACAACGGCGTATCATAAAGAAAAATATTTTCGCGACCGCGTAGTACATTACGCCGGCGGGTTCATGCGTCGGTTCCGCACCGGGTCGCGCTTGCGGGCGTTCTTGCGTTTTGCTTCACGTGATCTATTATAAATCTAGTGAATTAATTATTATTTATTCTAGTGAAATAATAATTATTCCTAAATGTAAGTATTTATTATAAATATGATGATACACTTAGTAAAAATAAAAAACACTTTAATACAAATCAGATAACTTGTGCACCGCTTAATAGCTAAATGACTAATGATTTTAAAATGAGTTGGGGTCTAAAAGATAATAAACACACACCTGCTCAAATACAAGCTAAAGAACAAAGTTAATTTTCAAAAGACGTGATAAATAATTCTCGACCAATCACATATACGAGGTCATATAGAGATAAGGATTACCCGACCAATCACAAGTAAGGAAAACATTTCATTCTTACCTGCTTAAAGGATCTAACCACCATGTTTCAGTTTGAAATATATTTATAAAAATAATAACAATGACTTTGTCTATACTGAATTACCTTTGACCTGGTATTAGCTTTAAATCGAGGCATGGGATACAAAAAAGTAAGCTTATTCCTGAAATTTAGGCCTAAATTTAGGCTTTATCGTAGTTATTGCACCACATTTTACAGAAAAAGGTCAGTTTGAAATATATTTGATCTGGAATAGGCCTAAATCGCCCCGGGCTACAAAAAGATCATCCTAAATTTAGGCCTAAAAAGTAGTTATTTCAACACATTTTACAGAGAGAGGTCAGTTTCGTATCTGTAAGGAGTGCGGGTTGTTGTGTTTTCTCGTGATGGATTGTCAATGTACATAGATAATAATAATAATAATAATAATAATAATAAAGAAAACCCGAATTATTTAAAAAACTTTGAAATATTTTTAGTTAACATCGAGCGAATAATATAAATGTAAGTGAATAATTGTTATTTGATTTTTAAATAAGAACTTAGAAAGATTTTAATAAAATACATGTTATGTTAGCAGAGAAGAACTTATTTTGTTATTTTTATACTTATTACATGGCTAAAGATGATGTAAAGCAGTAAGTCAACAGAACAAAACGTGGCATAGCTTGGTGTAGAGGGGTGCTAGGGGCTGACCTTACTGATTTACTGATTTATTGCTTTAAGGCACGTAAAATATATGTTTTTAATAAAATTTCATAAATTTAGTAAAGTTATTTTAAAACTGATAGTTATAAATTATAAACCAAAAGTATTAACAGTTAATAATAAATTCCTTGTTCAAAGATAATGATTGATTTATTAGTTTTAAGAAACTTTGAAATAATTTTAGTTATATTTGAATGAGTAATATAAATATGCACGTGTTTAATTAAAACATAAAATGTTTAATAAATTATACGTTATATGTGTAAGTGAGGTGTGTGCGTGTGTGTGTGTGTGTAAGTAAATCTGTGTGTGAGTGTAAGTAAATCTATGTGTGTGTAAGTAAATCTGTGTGTGTAAGTAAATCTGTGTGAGTGTAAGTAAATCTGTGTGAGTGTAAGTAACCAATCTGTGTGAGTGTATAATCTGTGTGAGTGGGCAAATCTGGTGTAAGTAACTCAGTGTGAGTGTGGGCAAATCTGTGTGTGTGTGTGTGTGTAAGTGTAAATGTAAGTGTCTATGGTAAATGTAAGTAATACAGTGAATGTGTGTATGGCAACAGTGAATGTGTATATATGTGTGGTGTGTGACCTGCGTGTATAAGGTAAATGTAAGTGTCTATGGGTAAACAAGTGTCATAGTGAATGTGTATATGCCATAGTGAATGTGTGTATGTGGTGTGTGTGTGTGTGTGTGTGTGTGTGTGTGTGTGTGTGTGTGTGTGTGTGTGTATGTGTGTTCTAAATAATAATTACAATAGGCATGAAGTAAATAACACTAAGTATAATAATAATAAAATAAATAAAAAGTATTAAAACAAAATAAAAAACATAATGTTAATAAATATATGAGTTAAAGCAGTAAAACAGAGTTAAAACAGTAGCTATGAAAAGTTAAAGCAGTAAAGCCAGAAAGTTAAAGCTAGTGCAAAAACACATGAGTTAAAGCAGTAAAGCAGCAAAACAAGCATACTAATCCCCTTGGTGTTAGGTCACACTTATTGATTTACTGATTTAATGTTTTTAAGGTATGTAATGTTAATAAATATATGAGTTAAAGCAGTAAAACATATGAGTTAAAGCAGTAAAACATGAGTTAAAGCAGTAAAACAGTAAAACAAAAGCATACTAATCCCTTTGGTGATATGTAGCATCTCTATTGATTTGCATTGATTTATCATTTTGAAGGTATAATGTTAAAAATATATGAGTTAAAGCAGTAAAACATATGAGTTAAAGCAGTAAAACATGAGTTAAAGCAGTAAAGCAGAAAGTTAAAACAGTAAAGCAGAAAGTTAAAGCAGTAAAGCAGAAAGTTAAAGCAGTAAAGCAGAAAGTTAAAGCAGTAAAGCAGAAAGCTAAAGCAGTAAAGCAGTAAAACAAAAGCATACTAATCCCTTAGGTGTTAGGTAACACCTCTATTGATTTACTGATTTACTGCTTTAAGGTATGTAATGTATGTGAGTTAAAGCAGTAAAGCAGTGAGTTAAAGCAGTAAAGCAGAAAGTTAAAGCAGTAAAGCAGTAAAACAAAAGCATACTAATACCTTAGGTGTTAGGTAACACCTCTTTTGATTTACTGATTTACTGCTTTAAGGTATGTAATGTTAATAAATATGTGAGTTAAAGCAGTAAAATAAAATGTTTATATATCAGACACTCTGGATTTTTTCTTCTTACATACAATTTTTAAAAATTTATAAATTAAAAAGTATTAAGTAAAAAATAATGTTAATAAATATATGTGTTAAATAATAGGTCTGTAATGAGTTACAGTTTTAGGTTCGCGAAAATGTTTTTAATAAAAATGTTTAAGTATGAAATAAAAATGAATGACTCATAGTATATTTGAAAAGAAATTCTTTGAAATGTTTAAGTATGAAATAAAAATGAATGACTTATAGTATATATATTTTTCATTCGCGCGGGAATATTGCGCCTGCGGGCGCACGCGGCGGGCGGGAACGCGGCGGGCGGGGACGCGGCGGGTCGCACCTGCGGGTGCGGGGTTGTCAGCCTTCGCGCGGAGGGCGCATGCGGCGCCCTGATGGTACGCTTATGAACTAGGGGAAGACAAAAGATGAGTCATCAAAGATGAATCATCAATATAGATGGTATCAAAGATGACGTCATCAAAGATGAGTCATCAAAGATGAGGCAACAAAATTGAGCTTCGAGTGTGTAAGTGTAAGTGTACCTGTGCGTGTGAGTGTAAGTGTATATGGGCTAGTGTAAGTGTCTATGACGAGTGTAAGTGCTTATAAGTGTTATAAAAATACTAACTCATAGTAGGAAGCATTCTAGCAACTTGTAATATACACCAATCGATTCCTCATACCTTATAACCTAGGGGTAGACACCCATATTAGGGCTATTCTAGGCTCAGGGGAGGCTAGAAAAGGCTTGAAAAAAGTGGCACTCAGTTGGCACTATGTGGCACTCACTTGGCACTATGTGGCACTCACTTGGCACTCATTGGCACTCACTTGGCACTCATTGGCACTCATTGGCACTCACTTGGCACTCACCTGGCACTCACCTGGCACTCATCTAATACTCATAGAATACTAATAGAACACTCCTAGACACTCCTTACGGTGATTAGGAACCATCAAAATGTACTGAATCATCAAAATGTACTGAATCCTCAATAAATCTGAGTCATCAAAGATGAACCGACAAAGATGACGTCATCAAAGATGAATCATCAATAATGCTGAACCTTCAAAGATGGCATCATCAAAGTTGAGCCATCAAAGATGAACCATCAAGATAGGTGCCATCAAAGATGTGTAAGGGCGTAGTGTACGCTAGGTGAAGGCTGGGTGGAGTCTAGGTGTAGGTGTAGGTGTAGGCTAGGGGAAGGCTGGGTGGAGGCTAGGTGTAGGTGTAGGCTATGTGAAGGATGGGTGGAGGCTAGGTGTAGGTGTAGGCTAGGTGAAGGCTAGGTGTAGGCTGGGTGTAGGCTATGTGTAGGCTGGGTGTAGGCTAGGTGTAGGCTGGGTGTAGGCTAGTGTAGGCTAGGTGTAGGCTAAGTCAAGGCCGAAATGTGGAGGTTGTGTAGGGGATGTGAAGGCTGTGTAGGCTATATGGAGGGTAGGTGTAGGCTAGTGTGTGTGTGTGTGTGTGTGTGTGTGTGTGTGTGTGTGTGTGTGTGTGTGTGTGTGTGTGTTCAAGTTAGGATAGATCCATACATACGTTCAAGTTAGGAACGAAATATGTGATGGGTGGGACACGAGTGGCCAAAGAATTACCGTGGGCCAAAATTGACCCATGGTATCTGGCAAGGTCAAGGCCGAAATATCATGGTCAAACAAGGTTAAGACATCAAAAAGGGCTAAGCCCCTAAAGGAAGGCCAAAAAATTACCGTGGGCCAAAATTGACCCATGGTATCTGGCAAGCTTTGGAGAAAAGGTCAAGGATAAAATAGGTAAAGATATCAAAAAATAGGGCTAAGCCCCTAAAGGATGGCCAAAAATTAGGGTGGGCCAAAATTGACCCATGGAAGACCAAAGGGTTGGTCGAAAAAATTAGTGGTAGCGTAATAACGGTTGCTTACGCAAATCAGCTTATAACCCTTCTTCGAAGGTTGCAAAATTAGGCTGCTTGAAAAATTAGGGTTACTGAAAAATTAGGGTTCTAAAAATTAGGGTTGCAAAAATTAGTTGCCAAAAAATTTGGGTTCTCAAAAAATTTGGGTTCTCAAAAAATTTGGGTTCTCAAAAAATTTGGGTTCTCCAAAAAGGTCAAGGCCCAAAAAATTTGGGCTCAAAAAATTCAGGTTGCCCAAAAAGGTCAAGGCCAAAAAGGTCGCGGCTCCAGGGCATATCAAAAGGTCGCGGTCACTTTCGGGGTCCGGAATGGCTCCCCTACTACTAGCCCCAGCTCCTGTTCCACCCCAAAAAAAAAAAAAAAAATCGGCACCCGCTCCGCAGCCCTGGAATTATCCCCAAGTGCGTTCCGGACAAAACTTTCAAACTTTCAAGCTGAGAAGAAAAAAAAAACAGAAAAAAACAGATGAATTTAACACCTCATTTAAGTGTTCAAAGTTCAATTTCTAATTGAAAGATTAAGTATAATTAAGGTCAACTATTTCATCGTGACCTTAAATTAGTTTTTTTTTCCCCAAGCTTCATTAATAAGAACCGTAAATAATAATAAGCAATTCAATATAAAAAAACAAACAAAAAAACAAAGACAAGAAGATCTCCGAAAACAACAAAATTGCGTTCATTTGTCAAAAAAAAAAATTATAGATCAAATAAATTAGTTCTAAATTTTTCATTTAAAATCCAATAAACCTATCATTATGTTATCAAAATTCGAGTTCAATTAATTTTTTTCTAAAGTAAACGAGCTTAAAAAAATATAACAATGCAAACCAAGTTATATATATATATATATATATATATATATATATATATATATATATATATATATATATATATATATATATATATATATATATATATATATATATATAGTATATATATATATATATATATATATATATATATATATATATATATATATATATATATATAAATGTGTGTGCGTGTGTGTGTGTGTGTGTGTGTGTGTGTGTGTGTGTGTGTG
>JABUQX010086909.1:17500-22500 GCA_015478945.1 Trachelipus rathkii
GAACAGTTATATATCTATTTCATAAACAGACGTTATATATCGTTAGAAGTGAAGCTATAAAATAGAAAGTTAATATTCTGTGTAGTAATGAACATAAATCATAAATATATTATTTGTGGTTCTGTTAGGCGTAGGTTTTAATATCTTACGAGTTAGTTTTAAATCAGATTCTAAAATGAAACAAAATGCATGACAAGAAAGGTGATAATAAAAAATTGCCGTAAATTTAATTTTAATGTAGAATTTTAACAAGTGTTTGATAGCAAATAAATATAACAAAGCTAATAATAATCCAAATCGAGAGCTTTATAAATAAGCTACGCCATATTAGATTTGCTTTTTAAATTATCCTGAGAGAGCTACTTCCATTCTGGAAGACTCATTAATCTCGGCCTAACTGCGAATTAAAATTCATACAGTCGAGGAATAAGGCGGTAATTCGAGAAATTGCCTTGCCGATAAAGGCCTTTTGAGGCAATTTGTCCATGTGAGAAATAAGAGAAGAGAAAAGTGGCCGCTACCGAAACCCTTTAGGGTGTAAGAAGGGTCACGAAACAAGCCTCTTTAGGCAAAAAATATATAGAATTACAGAAATCACTTAAGGCATCTTACGACAATTATGCTACCCACAAATATTTTAAAGAAATTTACGTACATTATATATATATATATATATAGTATATATACTATATATATATACATATATATATATATATGTTACATATTATATTATATATATATATATATGATATATAAGATATAAGAAGTAATATAGCGTACGTAAGTCGTTGATTATTTTCAAAGTTATGAGTTGTAGATAAAAAGTCATTAATGATAGACAAAGAAAGAGTTGGAGATAAACCCACCTTGTTGAGATTTACAACGAGTATATATATATATATATATATATATATATATATATATATAAGTATATATATAAGGTATATAATATAAGATATATATATAGAGAGAGAGTATATAGGTTATATATATATATATAAATTTATTCAAGTATAACGTATATACATTCAGTAAGATAGGACATATCTAATCTAGGTAGAAACAACTGAGAGAGAGAGAGAGAGAGAGAGAGAGAGAGACAGAGAGAGGTGAAAGGGTGAGAGAGACAGACAGACAGAGTGGCATTGAGAGAGAGAGAGAGAGAGAGAGAGAGAGAGAGAGAGAGAGAGAGAGAGAGAGAGAGAGAGAGAGAGAGAGAGAGAGAGAGAGAGAGAGAGAGAGAGAGAGAGAGAGAGAGAGAGAGAGAGAGAGAGAGAGAGAGAGAGAGAGAGAGAAGAGAGAGAGAGAGAGAGAGAGAGAGAGAGAGAGAGAGAGAGAGAGAGAGAGAGAGAGAGAGAGAGAGAGTAGAGGCAGAGAGAGATATATATAGAGAGAGAGAGATAGTGAGAGAGTGAGAGAGAGAGAGAGAGAGAGAGAGAGAGAGAGAGAGAGAGAGAGAGAGGAAGGGAGAGAGAGAGAGAGAGAGAGAGAGAGAGAGAGAGAGAGAGAGAGAGAGAGACTAGCAGAAGGAGTGTAAAAAAGCGTGTTTTTGGCACAAAAAAAAAAAACCATAAAAAAAAAAAAAAAAATTTTTTGAAAACTTACTTCGATTAAATCGATGAAACAAGCAACCATAAATTCAAAGAGCTTCCCCAATCATTTCCAGTTACAATAAATTTAAAAATCTCTTCAGTAGGAAAAAACTTTTCAACATTAAGATAGTTGGAAAAACAGAAAAAGAAATTATTTTTGCATGGAGAAATTTTTTTTCATACTTGATCAGATGGATCATCAGTCGATAACCGAAAGACGTACCGTTCTGGCTCAACCATTTGTAATTCTATTATAAAATTGAAGAAAAACAAAAAACAAACCCAAAGAAACTCATTTTTCACAAAAAAAAAATATTTTTATACATATATATATATTCACACATATATATATATATATATATATATATATATATAGTTATATATATATATATATATATATATATATATATATATATATATATATATATATATATATATATATATAATATATATATATATATATATATATATATATATATATATAAAAAGTTGCGTAAAGCCATAAACTTTTTCGGGGACTGTTAAAGATTAAGCAATATATATATATATATATATATATATATATATATATAGTATATAAGAAGTATATATATGATATGTATATATATAAAGAAAGATATATATATATATATATATATATATATATATATATATATATATATATATATATATATATATATATATATATATATTATTACTTGAATAAAAGGGAATAAAATGATCCGATAAATAGCAATTTCAAAATATAAAAACGACGCTATTTTATATATACAAATTTTTTTTATTCTTTTTGCTCTCCCAACAGCAAAATGATCTATAATTTCCTCCTCCATTTACATTGTGTACTGTGTAGCTAAGGTAAACACTAATTAAAGCCAGTTCTGTTAGTCTATCTACCCCTTTATAATTGAGAAAGTTTGTTTTGTAACTTTTCAGAGTAGAGTAATATCTTTCTGAAGCTCACGATGCTAGTAAATTAGATGCTAGAATCCGTATAGATTCAAATGTGACTGTATTTATCAAATTTATTCTAAAAATTCGTTAATAGATATCAATAGAATCGCTTTACAAAGATAGGTAAATATGGATCTATGACTAAAGAACTTGCACTCTAACTGGTTTGAAAAATCATCAAGGAAACGGATTACAATTTCTTTGTTTCTTTTCATTTAATGTTAATTCTAACACGAGACATTTACATTTCTTCATTAATTAATTAATTAACAGAAAGCAAAAGTTCTTTTGCAAATGTCAAATTGCTTGAAAAGTTTTTAGCCATGTTTTCATGAATATCTTTCAAATCAATCAGCATCACATTTTTAATATAATTAAGAGTAGTTGCCGTCACTAATGGCGGAGACTGCTTACAGATTTCAAAAGATTTCAGGTTTTTGAGGAGGGTTCAATATCTTGATCCAGCTTAAGCTACTCTAAAGAGTAAAGATTCAACAATTGCTTTACAAAAATTTCTAAATCACAACAACCCACTGAACTTTCCGCCCACTTTGATTCGCAAATTCGTGCTAGTTTTGTTCATTTATTCTCTATAGGGAAAATTTTTCTATTAAAATACAGTAGTTGTCCTCCTTGGTGACCTAAAATAGTGCCCCAGCTGTTTTCACTGTGCCAACTGTACCAATAGTTTCTAATGTGTTGTACTCCATATGAATATGAACAGCAAATATACATACAATACCACTTTATATTATTTCAACAGTTTGAACATCCTTAAAACATTCTTCATTGCTTCTGCGCCATGTGGTATCGTAGTGGTTAAATCAGAAAATCACTTTTTTTTTCAACCATCTTAGTATTGCCTCTACTAGAGATTCTCCTTTTGGGTTTCAACAGTCACTAAACCTAAAAAAATCTTCACAAACCGCAAATAGGTTTTCCTCATATCTTTTAATATATGCTCTTCATTTGCTATGATTATTATTTTTATTATTCTTATAAATTAAAATTTAGAGACTCTAGTTATCAAAAATACTTTGAGAGCTTAATTTTTTTTTGGGGGGAGAAGGGGTTCAAACCCCCTGAACCTCCCCCTGGCTACGGCCTTATATTATATATATATATATATATATATATATATATATATGTATAGTATATATATTATATATAAGAGTATATATTTATATATATATATATATATATATATATATATATATATATATATATATATATATATATATATATATATATATATATATATATATTATATATATATTGTATATATATGTTCTATGTTAGGAAAAAGCCAGAGACATACCAAATTCCACCAGAGATTGAGTATAATGGTTAAATCTGAGGTTAAAGAGTTGGAAAGAGAAAGGGAGAGTGTGTGGAAAGAGGAGTTGAGTTAGACGAGCCCTCCACAAAGGAGGAGTTACCCGACTAGAGAGTTTGGAAGAGCAATGTCATCTGTAGTAGGGAGAGTATAAGGAGAGTAATGCAACCGTTTATCGACAGAAAGAGATTGGAGAGGAAGTCAGAGTAGGAGAGGAGAGTAGGAGAGGAGAGTTAACCAGTCGAAAATCCCTAGACACCTTACTCAAGGAGAATAATGTGAAACCACCCCAGATATGCCATACATTACTCCATACAAGAGCGAACATCGTCCCTATACAAAGCAAGCAACTGGGATGATGAGTTATGGTAGTTCCGAAGAAACCTCAGAACATCCGACCTCTTTCAAGTTTGTTTAGAGAGAGAAATAATGTGATCTTTATAAATAGAATCAAGAGAAAACTAATCACCAAAAATGTGAAGAAAAGTTGAAGGTTTGTTTGCTTTCCAAAAAAAAAATATTATAGTTGTGTGGAAGATTATGTCTGGTAGATAGATGAAGAATCTGCGTTTTTGATGCATTGAAATCTACTGTTTTCTTTGCCCAATTGATGTAAGATCAGAGGTCAGCTGCTCCAAGGCCACTCTCCTGACCTGCACTGATTGCTGTTGAGAGAGTCAACTCTCACGCTGGAAGGAGCAATGAAGGGTGGAGTCATCGGCATAGGAGCGGATAAGTGATGAAGTGTAAGAGAGTTCGGAATAGAACAAAACATTGATGGACACCACAGTTAACAATTTTAAAGGATAAGAGGTTGCCGTCTACAAAATTTCCTATAAACCGACCGGAAAGGATACCAGAAAGATGGATTGATACCGTAAGATGGAAATTTAGAAATCAAAGCTTGAGAGGGGTCCTCCTCTTTCTGAAAAGGTTGAATGATAGTACGTTTCTATCAGGAAGGGAAGGTTGAAGTGGAATGACATTGACAAAACAGTTTTTCAAGCCAGGGGGCAAGCTCAAAGGCAAAGTTTTAACAATTATAGGAAGATACCGTCAGGACCACAAGCCTTATTAGTGATAAGCTCTGTGGGAGTAGATATATAACATCCTTAGAA
>JABUQX010086909.1:30000-37500 GCA_015478945.1 Trachelipus rathkii
AAATCTTTTGAAAAGCGCCATGTCTGGACCAGAATTTGCACCTATCAGTGAATCCTAACAGCTTCTCAAAACTAACTCAAAAATTTGATGACGACGGGAGGTATAACAGGTCACGATTGAACAATTTTTCTAGATGCACCATTTACTCGACCCGTGTTGCTTGCTGTCGTATTACAGCAAAGTGCCTGAATTTTATCAGTTATACCCACTTCTACTGTGGTAAACACCGTGACTTGCTCTTCTCCTGAAGATGTTGGGATTTCAGGGACTCCAAACAATTGTTCCTTGCCTTGAAAAGCTAATATTATTGCCGGTTTATCAACCTTTGCAACACCTGCGAGTACTGGGAGAAGCTTTCCATCCCAGTTCAACACTAATTCTTGGCAGTCGTTTAGGTTAAATTTGTGCTTAATTTCTATGTCTCGCTTCTCTAAATTTTTTCTAAGGCGTTGAAAAGAAGTATGATTTATTGCCAGATTTTTAGTATCACTCCCGAAAGCTTCTGCTGCAGTCATTAATATGTAAACCCTATTTCTATCAGTGATTTTGCACTTATCAAAAACTTTAGCGAGACGGAGGGAGCAAAAAACTGCAATATGCCTCGAGGTGCTGGAACTGTTGTTGATGCTGCGGTTATTTGCTGAACGATGACAGAGGAATTTTCATTGTCGTCACCATCATCACTGCTTTGGCTGCTTGATGTTGAATCATCAGTTTTTGATGTAGCAAGCTGATAAATAGCCAAATGTTGTTCCATTTTTTCATAGATACTTTTTTTTCCTGGAAAATCCCATTGCAGTGCGCTTCAGTGCTCTTTCTTCCTTGTGTTTTAGATTTTGATCTACACCAACCATGGAACTAGGTCGTCCTTTTTGGCGCTCAAGCATTAAGAAATTCTTATCCTTTTCATTTTTCATCTGTCCCAAAGCATCTGAATGAGCTATGTCAAAGAGATTGTCCATAATTTCCACAAAAAAAAAACATCTCTTCTTTCTCTTTCCTTGCTTGCAGCTCTAGTAAAAAAAAAAAATTTGTAAACGTTTCCATTCATCATAGAGTTTTTTTTTTTATCAACGCAGTGGTCAGTTCTTCAACTTCTTCTAGTTGGAATTCGTGCTTTTTGCCAAAATATGGAAACTTCTTAAATCACCAATGCTGCACTTTTCTTCGTTGTAATATTTACAACTATTACATTGTAGAGAAAACGCTTAAAACTTGCTGGTTCGAAGTAGTTTGGCTCCAACGATTTGACTAGAAATGTACCCTACAAGAGGGACATAAAAATCTATACTTAACTTGTGTGACGAATTACCTGATGAAGCTGATGCTATTTTACAAGTCTAGGAAGAATACATCAAAGTCTAGGAAGAATACAACACAAAAGTTATTTTACACCAGCAGCGAAAATAGTTCAGAAACAATAATTGAAAGATTATCATATTTGGTTAAAAAATAAGTAAACGAAGCACAACAGAAAATGGAGATGTTATAAAATAAGTTTATCTAATAATATAAGTTTATCTAATAAAAATAATAATAATATTAATAATAATATTAATAATAATAATAATAATAATAATAATAATAATAATAATAATAATAATAATAATAATAATAATAATAATAATAATAATAATAATAATAATAATAATAATAATAATAATAATAATGTCATAATAATAGTATAAGTTTATCTAATAATATTAATGAAAAATCACATAATATCACACGGGAAACATTTGGGGATTTTTCATTTTAACTTAGCAATAGCAAATCACATGGTATCGGGGAAAAACATTCGCATGTTAATTAAATTAACGAAAACTCTTTAATTTTCATTACTAGTGCTTACAGGTGATTACAAATAAAACAACAATTTTTTTTCCTTTTATCTGAAAAAATGACTTTTCGGGCGAAAATTTCAAAACTTCATGGTCGATGAGGGTCGCCTCGCAGTTCTCCGATTGGGCTAAAATATTTGTACATATCGTTTCTTTGTTGATTGAAACAAGATAGGTCGGGGTTGGGAGCTAAACTTTTAGAAAGTTTAAAAATAAGGACCACTCTAATATATATATATATATATATATATTATATATATATAAATATTTTTTATATATTGAGTATATATATATATGTATATATTCTTATATATATATATATATATATATATATATATATATATATATATATATATATATATATAAATATATATATATATATATATATATATATATATATATATATATATATATATATATATATATATATATATATATATATATATATATATATATATATATATATATATATATATATATATATATATATAAAGGAGAGAGAGAGTGAGTGAGGGAGTGAGTGAGTGTGTGAGTGAGTGAGTGTGTGTGATATATATATATATATATATATATATATATATATATATATATATATATATATATATATATATATATATATATATATATATATATATAAACGAGTGTGTGTGTGTGTGTGTGTGTGTGTGTGTGTGTGTGTGTGTGTGTGTTTGTGTGTGTGTGTGAGAGAGAGAGAGAGAGAGAGAGAGAGAGAGAGAGAGAGAGAGAGAGAGAGAACAAATCTAAAATAAATAACAATGAAATGAAGAAAACATCAATGAAAAGAAAACCGAAATAGAAAATTATTATAGAATAAAAACCGTTTTTATTAATAGTTAATAAAAATGAAAACCAAAAAAAAAAAAAAAAAAAAGGAAAAAAAAAAAAAACTTTTGATGCGCTTCCTGCCAACAACAAAGCTTTTCTCTCTAATTTGAATTACGAGTCACCAATATACGAAAGCTGTCACCTGATTAAGCTTGCATGGTATGTAATACTATGTATTAAATTAAATATATTCCTACATGCATATACAATATACAGTTTATTACTCTAAATTTCATATATATATATATATATATATATATATATAGTTATATATAGTTATATCTAATTGCTATTGTCATTGTATTATTATAATATATTATTATTATTAGTGCATATAAGATTATATTAACATATTAAATATTATCATATATATAAATTATCTATTCACCTTTAACTTCGTATTTATTAAATTATTATTATATTATTATTATTATATACCTATAGATATTATTATTATTATTATTATTATTATTATATTATTATTATTATTATTATTATTATTACGGTATATACATATTATTATTATTATTATTATTATTATTATTATTATTACATATATTATTATTATTATATATATATATAATGTTATGAGAATAAAAAAGATATTATTAGATAAATATATTTAATCAAATTATTATATTATTATTATTTATATATATTATTATTATTATTATTATTATTATTATTATTATTATTATTATTATTACATATTACATATTACATATTACATATTACATATTACATATTACATATTACGATATGAAGTATACATATATTGAAGATATATACATACATATTACTATTATTATTATTGAGCATATTGATATAGTTCTTTTTAGTGTATTTTATTTCACTATAAATATTATTATTTTATTACATATATTATTATTATTATTATTAATATATATTAATATATATATATATACATATTACATATTGATATATATATATATATATATTATACAAATATATATATATATATAAATATATATATATATATATATATATATATATATATATATAATAAACTTTTAAATTTTACTTTAAAAATAATTTCAGCAATAATAATACTAATAATAATAATAATAATAATAATAATAATAATAATAATAATAATAATAATAATAATAATAATAATAATAATAATAATAATAATAATAATAATAATAATAATAATAATAATAATAATAATAATAATAATAAATGAAAATATGAAAATAATATTTTTTTTCAAAATCGAAAAGAAAAAATAAAGAAAACTAATGTGACTCGTAAGAGTGAGTGTTGATGAAGTGAAAGAACTTAAAAACAAAAAAGGTTTTGAGGTAAAAAGGGTTTATCAGAATGAAAGAAATAGATTAGTGAAAAGCAATGGCCACATCAAAACTATAAGATTGACAGAACAAGGGAAGTAGTTTGACATTCAGAAAGAAGTAACTCAGAATATATTTGAAAAGAACCCGTCCCCCACCCCCTTTCTCCTAATGACCAAAAGTAACACCGAAAAAAATGTAATACGCACTTTCTCTAACAGAAAATAGAAACCAATAAGGAGACATGAATCTAATAAATAAATAAAAAAATTGATTCTCCATAATATAGAAATATTTGCAACAGTAAAAACTGTTTAAAATTTGATTAGAAAGTGTTTCCTGAATTTAAGACGATTTAAATAATGTCTGAAACATCTATAGCACCGATGGTTAGAAAATGTTTTAGTCAAACTAAAAGAACATTTTCTTTTGCTCATTCAAACCTTAAATTTAAGATAACAATATTTTTATTATTATGATTTATTATTATTATGATTTATTATCATTATTATGATTTATTATTATAATTTATTATTATTATTATTATAATTTATTATTATTATTATAATTTATTTATTATTATTATTATTATTATTATTATTATTATTATTATTATTATTATTATTATTATTATTATTATTATTATTATTATTATTATTATTATTATTATTATTATTATTATTATTATTATTATAAATAAATATTATTATTATATTATATATATATATTATATATATATATATATATAGTTATATATATATATTATTATGTTATATATATATATATATATATATATATATATATATTACATATATATATATATATATATATTATTATTATATATATATATACATATATCGTATGCTTTTCAGGGTAGGCAGAGTAGGCAACGCCTACTTGCCTTTAGTGAACCAAAAAAGTATTAAAAATTCAGCATATATATATAGCCTATATATATATTAGTTGGTTATATATATATATATATATATATATATATATATATATAGTTATAGAGTATATATATATATATATATATATATATATATATATATATATATATATATATATATATATATAATTTCGTTCGAAGGCGACCTGTTGAGCGGCCTCTCAAATTTCAACTCGATTTCCTTTTTTAATATTAACGATCAGCGGGAACTATTACATTTCCGAGTTAAAAAAATAATTCCGTTTTCTTTAGCTCTAGGCAACTCTGTATTTGCCTTCTGACTCTTGTAGCAGTCATTTTTTTTAAATCCCAATTTAAATTACATTAGCAAGAAATAATAATAATATAATAATATTAATTAACTAATTAATTAATTTTATGCTAACTTGATCATCTCTTATACCGACTTATTTAATTTATAATTTCATAAAAAGTCATTTGCTCATTCTTGCAATCAGAGCTGCCAGACTCGCTTGATGAGTCAGTCTTCTAGGCTACCTATTATAAATTTGCCTCGGCAGACAAGTTGTATTTTGCTGTTATTAGTGGGATGTATCTGTGTGGAGTTAGTAATAATACGCTTTTCATATTATTTATTAAATATTAATTTATTACTGATTTTGTGTTTTTAATAAAATTAAGCTGTTAGTTTTATAAATACGGGTATATTGGATTCGTATTCGATTTAAGTTTCATTAAAAATTGCTAAATTCTTTCCTGAGTGTTGTAGGCCATATTAAAATTCAAACATGTAAGAATATGTGCAAAACAGTGAGTGATTTATATATGAAACCATTCAAAAAGGAAGAAAATTTGATCTTCTTTATAAATAAATGTAAGTACCAAAAATATCAATTTTCATATATATATATATATATATATATATATATATATATATATATATATATATATATATATTATTATTATTATTATTATTACATACATATACATATTATACATACACCTTTGACTCAAGCCCACCAAGAATCCTTGAATCAATGATCAACACCGGATATATATATATATATAGTACATATATATATTATTATTATATTATATATATTATATTATATACATACATATATTGGTTAATATTAATATAGTTGATAGTTATTATGTTATTATATATTATTATTAGTTATATATATATATTATTATTATTATTATTATTATTTATTATTATTATTATTATTATTATTATTATTTTATTATTATTATTATTATTATTATTATTATTATTATTATTATTATTATTATTATTATTATTATTATTATTATTATTATATTATTATTATTATTATTATTATTATTATTATTATTATTATTATTATTATTATATTACATATATTATTATATTATTATAACATAATAACATAAACATAAAAATAGGCAATATATATTATTATACATATTAAGTTATTATTATTATATTATTATTATTATTATATATATATTATTATTATTATATATATATATATATGATATTATTATATACATATATATATATATATTAAGAGTTATTATTTCATATACATATTATTGCATATTATTATTATTATTATTATTATATATATTATTATACATATTATTATATTATTATTATTATTAGATATTATTATTATATATATTATTATAAAATATATATAAATATATATATATATATATATATATATATATATATATATATATATATATATATATATATATATATATATATATATATATATATATATATATATATATATATATATATATATATATATATAATATTACGTAAACACCCATAACCCTCTTGATCTCAATTAGGATCTGTTGGCTCTTTATGATTGGATGCAGGACCCTAAACATTACCTGCCTGCACGGCCACCCAAACATCACCAATATTTTTTATCCTCTCCAGAATACCTTTTTTCCTTCGTAACTATGCTACAATGATATTTGAAAATATCTAAACGCTTCACCACTTCATTTCGCTCCATCCTCTTATGTCACCCTCTAATTCCTTCCTATCCGTACTCTACTCCTCCACATTGCCTTGCTGGTCATTATCCTGTTTCAGTACCCCTCCTCTTTATTCACATTGATATCGGCTCTAAATGTATTCAAGTTTGTCACAAATAGCAACCTTTACAAAACTTTTAAATTTTGTTTAACTTCCATCTTCAAGTGAAACCATTTTTCTGACCCTGTCTATGATCTGATATTTCATGCACAAAAGACAAACAGGCTTTTGATTGCTTTTTTCAACTGCTCAATCCCTCCAGATCTCTCTTCCATACATCTTTATAAGCTTAGTCAAGGTATGAACTCAAACTGGTTTTGCATATCTATAAAGGCTATGAAGAGTTTCCGGTTGAACTCCCAAGCTTTTCCGTCACAATCCTTAATTCATTGGTGAAATATGTAACAATTATGTTATTCTTGTATCTGTATTATTCCTCTCCCAAAACTGGATTCGATCTGTCACTCGTCCTTCAATCTATTATTTTCTCGTGGAAATTTGTACAACGTGATAGAAGAACTATTTCTCCAAAACTTTCACATTTTCCCT
>JABUQX010086909.1:50000-62500 GCA_015478945.1 Trachelipus rathkii
GTCAATTTTTAAACTTTTTAACTTAGACCAAATTCAGTTGGTCTTCCTTTTTCCCAACAATATATATATATATATATATATATATATATATATATATATATATATATATATATATATATATATATATATATATATATATATATATAATTATATAGTTATATAGTTATATAGTTATATATATATATATATATATATATATAAATAAATATATATATATATATATATATATATATATATATATATATATATATATATATATATATATATATATATATATATATATATATATATATATATATATATATATATATATATATATATATATATATATATATATGTGTGTGTGTGTGTGTGTGTGTGTGTGTGTGTGTGTGTGCTCACCAGTCACCATCCAACATAACTTCACACCGAGGACTGTTCTCACTCACAACCATAACCTTACTCTTATCTACGTTTACTTTCAAACCCCCTTCTTTTCACACACCCTGTCAAATCCCTCTACCAATCCTCTCAAACTCTTCAGATTCACCACACAAAACCAAATCATCCGCATATATAATAGGTAGGGGACCCTCCACTCTCTTCCATTCTTCATCATTCTAACACCTTTCCCTGTCACCCCACCTCTAATTCTTTCATAACCCCATCCAAATACAAATTAAATAACCAAGGAGACATAACATATCCATGCCTCACTCCGCTATTAATATTAAACCAATCACTTTTGATTTCATTTATTCTTACACACGGTTCACTATCGTCATACAAGCTTTTGATCCCATTCAGAAGCCTACCACCAACACCATATATCACTAATACCTGCCATAGAGCTTCCCTATTAATCCTATCATACGCCTTTTGCAAATCCATAAAACCTAAATAAAATTTATTCTTCTTCTCTCTCATTTTCTCAATCATTTGTTTCAATGTAAAGATTTTGATCCACACATCCTCTACCACTTCTAAACGCACCTTGTTCTTCATCAATCAGTCCTTTAGTCACTCGACGCACTCTTTCGACCATAATACCAGCATATATCTTCCCTATAACACTCAATAAACTAATTTCCCTATAATTCCTACAGTTACCCTTGTTCCCCTTACCCTTATATAAGGGTACTATTACTGTTCTCCTCGGAACTATACTCTCCATAAACGCTTTGTTGCACAACTTCCAAATCTAATCAATCACCATCTCGCCTCCTTTCTTGATCATTTCACCATTAATTTCATCTATACCTGCAGATTTACCATTCTTCAACTTTCTCACTCTACCCATTACCTCCTCCTTATTAATGACCTCATCCCTAAAATACCTATTCCTTCTTGCATTATCAAACCCACACACATTCATAATCATCTCTTCATTACTCTCAGTGTTATGCAGATTTTCGAATTGTTCCCTCCACACTCTCCTCACATTCATTTCATCAGTTACGAAAGCACTATCCCTATTCATTATCCTAAGCAGATTCCCCTTATTCTCATTCTTAACCTTTCGCGTTTCCTTCCAGAAGAGCTTCCTATTCCTTTGTAAGTCCCCATTCATCCTCCTGCCAAACTGTTCATCTACCTTTTTTTTCCTCCTACGTATGCATCTTTTAGAATTCCTTTTTTCCTCCTTATATAATTCCAAACATCTTTCTTTTGAAACCTCATCATTGTCTTTTAGTACATTCAACCACTCTTCTTTTTTTACTTTTAAACCGCTTCCATCACCTCTTCATTCCACCACCCATTGTTAACATTCTTACTTCCTACTTTAGCACATCCACATTCTTCTTTTGCATTACTAAGTACCAACAACCGCTTCCTTCACTTGCTTTCAGATTTGTTCAGTTTTACCTTGTTCACTATCAACTGATTTATTTGCAATCGTTCTTAAATACTTATCCTTATTACCTTGTTCACTTAACTTTTAACTCTTAATTCTACCCACTTCGTTCTTTATCACCTTCCTCTCCATCCAAGCTCCCACTAACTTAATTTTACATAAAACAATATAATGATCCAATAATCCCATTCCTAACCCCCCTCACTGATTTAACATCCAACACATACTTCAACATCTCCTTCTTCACCAACACAAAATCAATCATACTTTTCAGTTCGATACCATCTCTACCTACACCAACTCTAGTATACTTATGAATATTCTTGTGTTTAAAGAAAGGATTACTTACACACACATATCTCTCTCCTCACAGAAATCAATCATTTTCCTACCATTCTCATTTTCTCCTGACACCCCAAAGCCATCTGTTATACCATCTCTTTTTTGATCACCTATCCAACCATTTAGGTCACCCAACACAATTAATCTGAAACTCTTACTCACCATATCCAAAACATCATTCAGATTATCCCAGAAAATCGCACTCTCTTCACCATTACCCTCAGGTGGACCATATGTCACAACCACACATATCTTGACCTTTTCAAACTTAAATTTAACCATTAGAATTCTAGTACTCACACAAACAAAATCTACCATAGCTCTGTACCACAGTGTACCACAGGTCACTCATCAGAATTGCAACTCTTCCCCTCTGATTCCTTTCCACACCGGCACGTACACATTTCACACCACACCACTCATTATCACCGTTTCCTTTCATCTTTGTTTCAGTCATAGAGAGCAAATCAAATTTACCCTTTCAAAATACATCCATCACCCCTCTCCTCTTCTCAACATTTATTCCTCGGACATTCCATGTACCCATACGATTCATACATTTTCACCAAAAGCTAGAAGGTCACTTACGGCGATCACGACCTTCTCCGAGGAATGCATTAGCATTCTTGGCAAAAGATAAGTGGTAGTGGGCAGCCAAACTACCACTGTCCCTTTAGTCGCCTTCTACGACACGCAGAACATATGCTGTGGGAAATTCTTTCTCCCCCACACATAGGGATATAATGGATAGGGATGTCTGTTAAGATGTTCGTCTAGAAGAGGGGTGTGGATATAAATATGTGTATATGATAAATGGATATAAGATGGTGTCTGTAAGATGTTGTCTGGAGGAGGAGGAGGAGGAGGAGGAGTGTGGATATGAAACGCAAAAGAGAAAGGCGAACCATTAGGCACTGGAATTTCCTGGGAAACCCTACACACCATGGGAGGTAATTTCATCGCTGCGAGTACGCTACTCTACGTTTATATATATATATATATATATAGAGATATATATATATATATATATATATATATAGGTAGATATATATATTTATATATATATATATATATATATATATATATATATATATACATATATATATTAATTTACCTAATTCAGTTTGTTTGTTTTTCCATTTCTCGTCCACCAAGATTTTCAAAGTATTGAAAACTAAAACTAAAATGGTTAAACGGTGTCGAAGACAAATAGAGAATCATGAATTTAATTAATATCAAAGTTGAAGCATTCTTCAACTAATTTGGTTACATTTTTTAAAGCCTTATTTGCCTTCAAGAATAAATTGTCTTCATTTCTCAAAATAGATAATGGTCTCGTTTTCTCACCAGTAATGATTTATACTGATCGATGCATTTGCTTATTAAGCAGGATAAGTGTAATTGAAGATTCGACTGCTTATATTCAAAAATATTTGCTCATCCCTCTCGGGTATATATATATATAAAGAAAGAGAGAAAGTATTATTATATATATATATATATATATATATATATATATATATATATATATATATATATATATATATATATATATAATATATATGAAGGGTATATATATTAGTAAAAGGATATGAGATAAAAAGAAGGCAGTTTCAACAACATTTAAATTAACCTTTGTAAAATTATTTAAGACCTAAAACTTTGCAAATCTAAACTCTTAAAAATTTTAATTTTTCTCTCTGCTCCACCCAAAATATATATATATATATATATATATATATATATATATATATATATATATATATATATATATATATATATATATATATAGTTATGAAAGATATAAGATATATATATATATATTATATATATATATATATATATATATATATATATATATATATATATACATATATATATATTTATATATATATATACATATAATATATAATATATATATATATATATGTGGAAGTAAATAATAGTTTTTATAAAAGATCTTTAAAGATAGAAACTAGGTCGATGTATGTAGGTATATATATATTTATGCATATATATATATATATATATATATATATATATATATATATATATATAAAGCTGTGTGTATATGTGTGTTTAGGACTGAAAGATTGACACTCCCAAGAAGATAAAAGAGAAAGAAATATAGTAAGGACTCTATGAAAGTAGCCTTCAAAACTCGAAAGCTTTTAAAAATAATAAGAAAATAAAAAATAAAAAGCAATGTGGAACATAAATCATCTTTTGGATATATATCAGACTCAAGCAAGACCTAATGCAAATCCGTTTATATATATATATATATATATATATATATATATATATATATATATATATATATATATATATATATATATATATATATATATATGTATATATATATATATATATATATTGTTACCGGCCTTTCAGCTGGTAACAAAGAGTCCTGCTTCGGTATGAGGTTTACGCAACTGAGGGTTAAAAAAGC
Organism: Trachelipus rathkii; assembly: GCA_015478945.1. NCBI lineage: Eukaryota > Metazoa > Arthropoda > Malacostraca > Isopoda > Trachelipodidae > Trachelipus > Trachelipus rathkii. The sequence continues at coordinate 54,629 of JABUQX010086909.1, forward strand.
ATTATTAAGTTCACTATTTACTAAACTATTCGTAACTAATTAGTTCTCAAAAAGCAGTGAAACATTAAAGGTACATTATTAATATAATATATACGAAATTTAAACTACCCATTCACTATCTACTCCAATACGCAATCACAATCTCAATTCGAAGTGCAAGGGCGCTTTTCCGTCCACCGTAGGGAAAACCAAATAACCTGGCTAACCGTTCCATACCAGAACGTTCTGAATCCATGGTCAATAACGTACAGACCACTGGCCCACTTCTATCATCGGATCGCCCGTCTTCCAAGTCTGCGCTGTTGAACCCAACATTGTTGATTCTCGTACCAGTTCTCGTTCCTTCACTAGTGTCTAGATCCACATAACTCTCACACTGGTTGATCATCATACTTGTGATAGTAACTCCCAACATCTTCATGATAGAGACAATTTTTAAGTTAGAGTTTTTACACTGATAATGATGCCTTCGGACTATGGTCGCCACACTTGCCCCTACCATCTCCTCCGAATTTTTAAACTGAACCATTCAAGAAAGTTAATGATTGAATTTACTGAAAGACAGTAAGTCTTTTTACTTTAACAACCACCATGGTAGCACTGGACTCTTTACTTCAACACCATGTTCTGTACTAGTGTTCATTAAATTGTACTGAGAGTGATGCTTGATTGACAAGGCAAGCCTATCCACTTCTAAACCGGTAACTCTTTCTTGAATTATTCTTTCTATTTTGAAGGGAACCAACTCACTACCACAAAAAAAAAACATATGGGAGGTATCCTAGCCCCTTGGGGCAAATGACTTCTGATCTCTTTTCAAATCACAAAATAGGAAAATGTAAAGAAATGTGGTTGTTTTCAATGCTCCAAACCTCTCAATTTCTTAACTTTTCTGCTTGTCGCAACCTTTCAAACAACATATCATCATCTTTGTAGGCATCCAACTCAATCCTTTCCTGCTCTAAAATATTGAAGATGTTATTTTTTTTTAAATGTAGCAATAAAATATTTTCTATATTGTCTTTTATATACTTTCTATCTAAACGTGTTTCTTAACGAGTCTAAGGCTCCTCCAGAACTTTTTTGCACTACACTACTTGTTTGAACTGTATAGTCTTATACTTGGCAAATACACTTACAATAGTTCATCTCTAAAAGATGGAGTTTAGTATATTTCCCCATCAACTCCCATACTCTCACCAACTTTCATCAAGATGTCGTCCATTAGGTTGTGTAAATTCAATTTCAATTTAATCTCACGTGTTCTCCTTTGAAGAGATTTTAATTTACTCGTTATTTCACACAATCTCTTCTTTCTCTGTATAACTTTGATCTCTGTCTAAAGCTCTATAGTCCTACTTACACGAAATATACTTGTAATACATGAAAAAAAAATTTCTCTACACATTATTCCCCATTTCTTCTGACTTTTTGAAAACTTTTAAACGTGGAGCTTCTCGAACGGTCAGCCCTTAATCTCTTTAATCTAGGATAATGGGTTCCGATAATTATCTATCTCTGGCGGGCTTTATGAATGGCTTCATTTTTTCAACCAAAGCTTTGAAGAGGGCGACATATACTAGGAGTAGTAGTATAGATGTAGGGTATTATAGTATATGAGTGGTGATATACGTAGTATGGGTAGATAGGTTATATACTGATAGTAGGTTATATGAGTAGAGTATAGGGTATATATATATTACAGGGTGAGTAGGGGTAGTATAGTAGTAGTAGTAGGTAGTAGTAGTATAGGTAAGTAGTAGGGGTAGTATAGGTATGAGTATAGTATAGTAGGTTAGTAGTAGGTAGTGTAGTGTATAGGTGAGTAGGTATAATAGAGTATAGTAGGTATGTAGTAGTAGTGATGAGTATAGTATATGAGTATATATGATTATATAGTATAGAGTATAGGGTAGTAGTAAGTATATATAGTAGGGGTAGTACAGGTGATACACATAAGTACAGTCCATACATTAACACGTCTAAATACAATACATAACTACACACCGTATCATAAACCATTATATACGAATTATATATATATACTGTTAACGGTCTGGATTCATAAAGTAATTGTATATATATATGTATACAAATATAAATAGTTTTATATAACTTATAATACTCTATTATATCAATAGTATATAAATATAATACATGATATTATCAGATTAGTACAATAATTATAGCTAAACATAACTTATACTATATATTATAAAACTAAATATTTGCTCCACCAAGACACGGTCTATAATATAATATTACTGAAACCAGACACACTATAATATAGTATAATATTAAATATATAAGTAAGTATATATAGATATATATATACCATATATATATGACTAATAGATATATAAAAATCAAAACCGATATTAATTATAAAGCCATTAATCTACTCTCTTACAGAGAGATCAGTCATCATATATAGAGTACTTAAACAAGAATCAAAAATAAATAACACTCAAATTAAAAGCTGTAAAGTTAAATAAATTCTCACAGTAAATAAAAATAAAAAGATTATCAAAAAATTGTAGATGGGATTGAAATAAATAATGAGTCATCATATTATTTTGATATTTCTTCAATGAAAAAATTTTTTATGGCTTTAATATTTATTCGGCCGAAGTGTATGCAAACCTTGTAGGTATAAAAAAAAGAGAAAATATATACTAACGAATAAAAAAAATGCTTAGGTTTCCATTCTTTACGCTCTTTCACTTATCATATACTTCTTCATCGTCTCTCGTATTAGATTCATCTGTCCGCTCTCTCTCCTCTATAATATTAAAGATCAACAAAAATAGTATATATATATATTACTATAATAGCTTATATATAGGATTATACTCACATAGGTATATTCTATGAACTACTGACTATATAATATTTACTATGACTATACTAACATGCACTATAACCTCATATACTAAATGTTCACAGAGGTATTCTAGTAGCTATCATAAACAATATGAAGTACTAACCTTACTAATAAATAGTATACCTAAAAATGTATATAAAATTCATCTAAAATTATGAAGAAAGAGTATAGAACGAACGATGCAAGATGAGAAAAGGTATTAGACCGAGAGATGTTCAGAAGGAGTATAAAAGAGAGGAGAGATGGAGAGTGAGAAGAGAAAGTGAAGAAAAAGATAGAGAGAGAGGAGAGGCGAGAGGAGCAGAAGAACGTTGATACTCACATATGCGGAACATCCGCAGAAATCTAACAGGATCTGCATCCGCATAAACGTTCGTCCTTTTCTAGAGATTTGTTTCCGCATAAGTGTCCGACCTTTTCTGGATTTTCATTCACACCCCACCCGAAATAAGTGTGTAGAATGGTGATATGTTTGATATATTTCCTTACTTTTAATATCAACTTTCTCTCATATTAACTTATTTTGTTTAATACTCTATCCTTCCTAAGTTATAAAATATCGCTGACAAAGGTTTATTATCTCGAGAGTTGGCAAGAAACATTTTAAAGTCATTTCTACTCATTTTAATCACAAAGGAAGCTACATGAAAAACTTAGCAATCAAAGTTGTATTTAATCCACCATATGAATTTTATGCTTTCACTATATGCTATGCTTGCTACACTGTGCAACTGTTCACTCAGAACTTTGATGAAAAAGCAAGCTAGATATCAACGAATAAGTTGAATCAATTTTGGATTTTTTTTATGTCTTTCACAATTGAAAAGTATTATCTTCTACTCTGTGCCATTTTAATTAAAATAAAAATCAATTATGTTATCAGCTTTATTTTTGCATTCAGTCTTTTGTTCTTCTTCGATGATTGGCTCAAGAAAATATTTATCGTATCAGCTACGATATAATCAATTGGTTAGCTTTCTTTTTTGATCCTCAAAGGCAATTTTCATTTTTTTTTTTTTGTTGTTGTTTTTTAAGGGATTCTTTTAGTTTTATTCTAATTTTTATTGTTGACTTTGTAAGAAAGTAAGAATATGCTTTAACCTTTCGAAAAAACTAATCAGTCATTTCAGTAGTCGAATAATATCTGCAATTGAAGCATTTGTATCCATTCAAATCATTTACTTATTTTTTCATATGGTTTTAAGAGTTTCAATAGCGTTTGCGATGATAATCCTCCAACCATTGTTTGTAAGCATACTTTGGTTTATTTTCGAGACTAAACTCTTATGAAAGCTAAAACTATCTTTCGCATCTAGTTTGCCTCGTTTCATCTTGTAGGCATATGGGTGAAAATTTTAATTTGTAAAATGTAATTTGCCTTTAATAACGTTCAATATTAAAACTATGTATATAAATGGGTGGAGGATGAGGACAACGGTTGATGGGATGCATATTTGCTTGGGATCTCGTTTCTCATCTTTGTAACTAGTTCAAAAATGAGAAATTTGCCGGAACATAATCGAATAATATCTCAAATGCTTTCGTCAACTACACTTTTCAAATTTTATATTTGTTTCAAGATTTTCTTGCTATAAAATATTCAAAATCATGCATCAGTGAATGCTCAAATTTTGACATTGCATACTACCAATATATATATAGTATAGTATATATATTAGTTTAAATGTATTCTGATATAATATATAAGATACTTTCTTTCACTATATTTTGCAGCATGAATGAATAATATAATGTGGCAGCGCTTAAGAAAGAAATATGTATATATGATACGGTATATATTTAATTATAGTTAATGTTCATCATATTTATACCGTAAAACTAGACTATATTTATTATATGTTAGCATATATAATACTACGATAGATAATGTATAATATAAGTAGTAGGGGTATATTATGTAGGTATAGTATAGATAGACGAGGTAGTAGTGTGTATATCGCTATGGTATGGATTATAGTATAATAAGGTGAGAGATAAGAATATACGTATTGAACTCTACTTCTATAAGGCAAGTACTACTGCCTCTATACTTAAAATATATATTATAATAACCTATAATATGGATAGTCTCATATTGACTATCAGTATCAAAATAATAACTATATATTATAATATCATCTTTTTTTGTGGGTTTACTATTATAGCAGCATATTTATATAGGCTAATATATATATATATTATATATATATAAACACGATTATTATTAATATAGATAAGTATATATATAATATATCAAGATAATATATTATATAATATATACTACTCATATATGATGAAAACCGCAATAGAGTTATCACTATTATAGGCTTAATATAGTGCTTATATATATATACACTCCTCATCTAAAATTTTAATGATATTATATTATATATTATCTATATATATCTATAGTAATGGAAATATATATAGCTATAATACTATATTTATTACTCACCTATTACAAACATATACTCTATATATATATATATATATAGCTGGCGCTAATATAACCTGATAGGTAATATGACCATAATTAGCACAGGTACAATATATATATAAGTATATGATATATTATTATATTATAATATATTATATTATATATACAGTAATTATTATTTATATTATAGTAAAATATTATTATACTTTATATATCAACTTTAAAAAATATTTTGTAAATAAATAGTTGTTTATAAGGCTATAATAATAATAATAAAATACATATAAGTACTATATAATATAAACTGGATATATAGTACTATATAACCCTCATATGGGATACCTCGATAATCATTCAGCTTATATATAAATAAGTAATCATAATAATAGTCAATCAATCTTAAACAAGTGGAAATAAGGATAGATTGGGTAGCAAAATTCTCATTAACAGCTGTAGCAGACAAGACATAAAAATGTTGAGTACCCTATCAAAGCAGGTTAAAACGGTAACTTTAATATTCATAAGAGTCTTTGCAAGTACCCATTCTAAACGTATCTCTACTAAATTTTTTGGTTATTATTCTTCCTTATTGAATGCGTCCGTAAAAGTATTAGGTGAAAATGCTAATTTTGTAAGTGCATATATATTATAGTCCTAATATATATATATATATAAAATATTATACTATATATAGTAAATAAGATATATATAAAGTGATTATATATATAATATATATATAGTAATGAAATATTAAATTTCTATATAATAATATAATTATTCATAAGTTATATAAGATAACTGTGAAAATGCAAACGAATATATTATATATATATTAATATAATAACTACTAATATTATATCAGTGGCGACATTCTGTGGTCGAAAACTTCATGCGCGCCGGTAGGCCTAACTCGAACGTATATAATATACTACCTATATATATATATACTATATAATATATTAACATATATAAACAGAATATGTATATATAATATATTATATATAATATAATGATTATAATTTAAATATAATATAAGCTATAATATATTTCTTATATATTAATAATATACAAATATATAAATAGTCAATTCAAGCAACATAGTTGATAGTTGGATGATTTTTTTAGTAGAAAATACAATTTAAGTAATACACGAGTATTTTATAAAACTATATAACAACATTTTAATAAATAAGTCCAAGAAATAACAACTTTTTTAAATATATTTTACTAGGTAAAATAATATGAAAAGCTTATAATACTATCTCCAACTCCTAACACCAGAAACTCACACCACTAATAAACACATCTCAAAATAAAACTACTGCGTTTCTGCGCGAGGCAATATTAGCTACGGTAGCCTTAGCAAGCGCAGTGCTGACTCAACAGATGTACTATGGCAGACTCTCGTGGAGAATGAGTCAATGATTCTATTAGAATTATGAATTAAATATTTAGTCGGTATTAAAGAGATGAACTAATTCCATTAAAACCAAGTAATAAGTAAATTAATTTATTATTCGTCAAATTATCAAATTCAATAAATTATTATTTCTTAAAATAATTTAATAAACTGTAATTCTTTAACAAAAATGACTGCTAATTGAGACAGTCGGCAAAATAATGAAGTTGCCTATTTCATAAGGAAAAGGAACACCCATCCTCCCTATTTTTTGACTCAGAGATATAGAGTGACCACCAATCGCTAAGTTTAAAAAAGGGAATCGAGTTGAAATTTCAGTCGGCGGCTTATCAGTGAGCCTTCGCGCACACACACATACAAACACATGATTACACAACCACCACAGCACACACACCAACACATCACACACAGCACACACAACATATATATATATAGTATTATATATATATATATATATAGTATATCCATATTATAATAGTATATATATACCTAATATATATATATATATATGAATATATATATTATTATATAATAGTATAATAAGTAATAATATATATAATATATAATATATATACTATATATAATACTATCGTTTTTAGAATGATTTTTGGGGTTTCACTAAGGCAAGAGTAGGCGTTGCCTACTCTACCTACCCCCAAAAGCCGCCACTGATTATATATTATATATATATATATAATATATATACTATATTATATATATAGTATATTATATATATATATACTATATATAAGTATATATATATATATATTTATATATATATAGAATATGTATATGATATAATAATAGGAATATAATAATAATGGAAAGAATGAAAGATTATATATATATATATATATATTATACTATATATATTATATAAAATAATATATATATATACTATATAATATATATAATATAGTATATATATTATATATATATATATATAAATATATATATATATTATATATATAATATATACATATAATATATATATATTACTTATATATAAATATATATATAATATATATTAATACTGAGTCCATACAGGCGTGCCAGCAACAATTTGCTGCACAGTTTGGGTTTGGAAACCGCCTTCAATCAGCAGATGATAATGACTTCTACATGGAAATC
>JABUQX010086909.1:67500-72229 GCA_015478945.1 Trachelipus rathkii
CATTCAAATGCATGCATATTTGAGTTGGGTGCATTTGGAAATGCACGCAAACATACAAAAGAATTCAATGACTCAAAAATAATAAAAATAATAATGACAAAGACATCTCAAATATATGCATATCTACTTATGCTCCTGAGACATAAGCAAACATAAACATTTTGAATGGCATAAGATTACAAATATAAATAGTATATACAAATGTTACAATATAACAAAGGTAGTATTCAACAAGTATATTTGATTATATCCGCTAGATATAAGCAAATATACAAACATAATACAATACATAAAAATACAAAAAAATGTTTATGATAATTATTGATATAGAAACAATTGGACTTATTCACAAGAGTGCAAATAGGCCTCACTGATTCAACTGTTGGAATCCTAAGTAAAGATCCAGCATAGCAAGTTTTAATCTATCCATGATTTAATCAATGGGCACGGAAATAGTTTTCAAGCTGTATACGAAAGAAACATTGCGTAACATATGTAGAGGCGAAGTTTCCTGGAGTTTAGGTCATTTGAAAGATTTCTTCATAAATAAAAGGGAGCTGGGTACAGAACCATATTTAGAATTCAGGGAATCAGAGTTCGTAGTGGAATCCAAAAAATGAGTTTCTGCCCATAATCCAAACTTAAAATGATGAAAGAAATCCATACCGAAAAGGAAGTTGCTATGTCTAACGATGAAATGTGAAAAGATGAAGACCATACTCCCAAATAAATTGAAAATGAAAAATGAAGTCCGTATCGATAATGTTCGTTTGTTTGATTCATCTTCTCGGAGTGTTCTGATTGATTTGTAGTATTATTGTGTGTTTTTTCTTTTTTCTCATTTTGGTTGTTTTCTTTGGAGACAAACTTTTCTTGGTGAGGATGAAGGAGTTAGTAAAATCGATCGTAATAAGAAGTTACTTGGTGAAATGCAGATGGTCTATCAGAAGGTGCTGGGTGTTACACTTCCTGGATTACCAATATATAGTGAAGGTTTTGGAGTGATGTAGGTGTTCTCTTTTGAAGTCCCCCCTATATAAGTAAAGATGAAAATTTAAAAAGCCAAATATAAAAGATTGATTTATTTAATGAGGTGAAGAAATAAAGTTGATCGTCTGTTGAGATACTTTTTTTCTTCGCAACTTGAAATGAGGATGTCACTGCCTTTTCTTGAATATTATTATTCCCTTATTCAAAGCTGCGTTTTCTTGTAATTTGATATTTGGAGAAGCTCGGAGAGTATCTTTAAGTGAGTCTTCTATTTCTGAGTTCCCGAAATGAGTTTACTACTTGAAACATAGCTTCAAGTCCAATATTTATTAGACGATAAAAATTTTTGCATGCAAATTTCAGCGGCGTAAGCTTTCGGTGAACGCGTAACAAATATTTTTGTGGAATAGTTAGCTTGAGGGTACTACACAATATCGATAGGTGAGTAGTAGGTGGTATATAATATATATATATATATATATATATATATATATATATATATAGAGGTATATATATATATAGTATAGTATAAGGTATATATATAAGTGTATATATATATATATATATACCTGTGTGCTCAGAGTGCGGGAGTGAACCTAATCCTTTTTCAACCCCCACCCAACCTCTTCCTTACTCCTCCATCAATAATTTGGAAAAGATTATATATATTAATACTTGAAATTAATAATTCTCAAATTATGTTTCAAAAACAAAAGCTCCTATTCCTTCAGGGGAGAGTTTGCTTCTCTTTTCTTCTGTAATAATGAGACTTTGGGTGTCACTGAAAAGAGGTTCCCTAGCGACACTGTTAAAGGACATTCTAAGACCCCACAGTTCTGCAAGATGGAAAACTTTTACAATTATCTCGCCACCAAACCAGTGAATCTTTATCTGATTCCGCTGCTTTCACTTTAATATTCTTCTATTAATGAGATAGTTAAGTCTGACAATTCTGAATGTTGACTCCTTATCGCTGCTAGAAGCCAAAAGAACGTTCGTGGATTCAGCAATGGTTTCGCTCGCTAACAGATGGTAATTGCATGTCTGTTTCTGTGATCTTTTTGCTTTTTTGGTTGGTGATATTTCTGCCTTTAGCAATATTTCATCACATAGACATCCTAAATTAATTTTGACCCTCTGTGAAACACGTGTTCAAGAAATTTGATTTGTATCTAGGATCCAGAAAAGCTTTGCGTTATTGTACATCTGTCGTTTAAGTACAGTTTGAAATCTATCATCTAATTCTAGCATGAGTGTTTCTATCATATTTGAAAGTCCCTATACTTTTTTAATAGCAGTATTTAGCACAGCTTTCATCGCTGCAATTAGAGGGAATCGTTTGACAAACAAGAATTATCGAGCTAATAGTCTTAGTGACTTTCAAATGGTTTAAGAAGATTAATATTAACAACAAATTGCATTTTCATCAGCCTGTCGTAGCCTTTCACCCTTTGTGTTATCACACTAAAGGCAGACGCGGCTTGTGTATTTATTTCTTTTCATCTCTCAAGCATGTAATAGAACTACCATTCCAACGAGTCTGAACATCTTGAGTTACAGAAAGTTGAGATACTGAATTCGATTTTATTTTTTTTTTAGATCAGCCTGGTTTTCGCAACTGAGTGATTAAAAAGTGTTCAGCAATTTAACCTACATTTGGCTAATAACTCCTGATACGCACTTCGAGATGATGTCAACGAATTGCCAATCAAAGGTGATGTGCAAAGCGTAGTTATTACTTTTCACTTCCGCAAAATTAAGTGCTCTTTCATGTTAGTAGCTTCATCTCTCGCTACGCAGTACACTTGGTGTAATGAAATGTTCTATTTATTCAGTATTTCTTTAAACACTGTTCCAAGATAATCCCCTGTATGACGTTCTGAAAGAGGTTGTGCACCAAGTACAAAGTGCTGCCTTTGAAAATTGTCGTTAATTGCATGACAAGTGAGTGATAAAAGAGAGACTCCAGAGGTGGTGTCAGACCACTCATCAATGGTAAATGATATTTTACATGTCTCAGCTAGGGAAGATACAATTGATGATATTTTATCTTCTACCGATGAATAGATTTCTTCACAAATCAAGTCTCTGAAAAAGTTTCTTTGTTTTAAAGCATACTGTGGCGAAGCTTTTTCTATCAATCTTTGAAAGCCAGTATCCTCTACATGACTAAAGGGCAAATCGTCTAAAACAATCATTTCAGCAATACTATAATCCAGTGACTTTGTTTTTTATCAAATTTATCCCACTTTTTTAACTTGTCGAAACTGCTCATGATAGTTTCCTGCCTAGTTTTTTTCTCAACAATTACTACTGAAGATGATGATGCTTCTAGTTGCGGCTCAGTTTGAGGGCACTTAACTTTTTCTCTCTCTTGAGTCTTTTTATAAATTTCTGAGTGTCTATATTGCAAATGGGTGCGCAAGTTACTAGTTCCTCGGCCTCTACGGGAGAGTTTAATCTGACAGATTTTACATTGCGCTTGTTCCTTAGAAACATCCTCGAAAAATTCCCACACTTCACTTTTTTAGGAGCCATAATTAATTTTATATTTCCATTATTTAAATAACACCAAACTATAAATGAATTTACGTATTTATAAAAAAATAACTACCTTATTGCAAATGAAGGAATAAATCAAAAAGACGAGTAGTCCTAGCGATATTTATTCACAAGGTGTCCAATTCAGCTAATCTGTATTTTGTAATTTCTCTCTCTCTTCTCTCTCTCTATATAGTATATATATATATATATATAAGTATGTGATGGACTTATATGTATATACATATATAGGGGTAAATATAGAGTTATATAGCACAAGTATACACACATATATATATATATATATATATATATATATATATATATATATATATATATATATATATATATATATATATATATATATATATATATATATATATATATATATATATATATATATATATATATATATATATATATATATAAAAAAGATATTATATATATATATATATATATATATATATATATATATATATATATATATATATATATTTATTCCTAATGGAACACTTTTAGCTCTAGCAGCTATATCTCGAAAAGTATTAGAGGTATCGTTCTAAAACTTGGTATATGTTCTATGTATGTGTTAAACTGATCACACGCGAAATTTCAAGTCTCTAGGATGTATATAGGGGGTACCTCCCCCCGAGAGCGAACGCAAAATATGTCGCTACGCCCTTTTGACGCGTCCGAATGAACGAGTTCGGTTAGGCCTAATGGTTCCCATTCGAGCCTGATGACGTAATCTCGTCGTAGACGAGATTACCTACCCCTGCAAGGAATCGTTTTTTACGCACTCCGACTCCGGCTCCGGCTCCGACTCCGACTCCGGCTCCGGCTCCGGCTCCGGCTCCGGTTCCGCCTCCCGCACGTCGCCTTTCACTCTGACCGACACCCTCACCCAGCCAACGCGAACATTCCTGGCTCATCCTCTGTGTTCTTCTCATTCTGCTTTTCTTTTTATTATTATTATTATTTGTTATTATTATTATTATTATTATTATTATTATTATTATTATTATTATTATTATTATTATTATTATTATTATTATTATTATTATTATTATTATTATTATTATTATTATTATTATTATTATTATTATTATTATTATTATTAAAATATTCTGAAAAACGCAGCATCAGTGATAATGCGAACGTTAACACCAAATCAAAATGGAACGTGGAAGTAACAATA
>JABUQX010086910.1:0-20000 GCA_015478945.1 Trachelipus rathkii
GCTATATTAATCATACGTACAATCACAGGTCGTTATATATACAATACTTGTGAGTCTCTATTATATATGTATATTCCTCAATTATAATATATATATATTATTATCACATAATTATGATATTATGTTTTCAAGAAAGGTTATATTATATCATAAATATAATATGATTTATTAATTAATATATATATTATTAATTACCTATTATATATTATATATATATACTTGGTTATAACATATGATAAGATAGTATTAGCTTTATATATATTATAATTAGTATATATTAATATATCACTCATTTATACATATTATATATCTGTGTAGTGTAATGTGTGTGTGAGTAATAAAGTTACTTAACGCCCACACGGAACGGGAGCTCGGATCCATTATAAAAAAGTTTTCAACACACGCGCTATGTCCTTACATATGATACACATTAATTAGCACTGGTCTTTTAGGGATTGAAAATGTAAAATATTATTTATATTTTGTGTTTGACCTGAAACATGACCTGACGATCATAATCTCTGATAAATACCATGGGCTATCACAGCGAAAAGGAAACATTTTTGGAATCCTGGTAAAATTTTAGATTCGGAAATGTAAAAGAAAAATAATAAATATTGTATTAAGATTTCCAAATCAGCTAATGTTGGAGGTAGAAATCAGACTATTTTAGACCTTTTATACGTCATCGTTTAAAAAATAAATCCATATAACCATTTTTAGATTACAGGTTAAAGTTTTTTTTTTCTTTCTAAGAATACCCCAGGTATACGCTATTTCCTGTAATAGAATGGAGTGCGTGTAACTGTCAGACAGTTCCAGGGGAACTAAGAGGGGTAGGTTACTAATTCTGCACCCCCTTCCGTCCGGAGGGAGGACTCCCGGAACCCCGCTCTTTGGTATTTGGACTAGGGTGTCACGCGGGGGTTCCTACCACGCGCCCTCCCTCCAGGTGAATCGGAGATAAGTATCGGCCACCGGCCCTAGGGTGTGAGGGTCCGCGTGGCGGACATCGAGCTCAACCTCTAAGATTTGCCGTGTAAATACCTTCTACAAATAATGCATGACTTCGTTCTACTTTTTCTTTTCCGTCAACGGCCTTACCTACGTTGAAAAACACCGCTTCTCGACGTGAACCTGAACTAACCTACCTAACCTAACCTAACGCTAACTTATAATCTAACCTAATTTCGCCCCTAGAACAGGTATAGTCAAAAAAAAAAAAAAAACACAAATAAATAAAAAAAAATCATATTTGTTGCACCTCTAAAACAAAATTTATGTATCATAGATGCTACCTGTGAACAATTTTTTTTGTAGATCCGAGCTCGTCCGCTTCCAGTGTGGGCGTTATGTATACGGTGGTATACTCATTAGGATAATAAGATAAACAGTATATGTTATGTATAATGCTCATATTATTAATAGTTTAAAATAAATAAATTAGGGTATATTATATAATATATATATATCTAATACTATATTTATAGGTAATCATATATCATATTATGAGATATTATCATATAATTAAGGATTATATACTATATATTCATTATAGTGATATATTGGTCAGGCATCTGGAAAGAACGCGCGACCAGGCATGTATAAATAAAGGGAACATGAACAGCTGAGCAAGAAAAATAAATTTTATCATTATTAATTAATCAGGAGACCATTTATTTTTACTAAACCTCCCGAATTAAAAAATAATAAAAAACATTAAACGTTTGAAATTCGACTTTGGATTTACTGACCTTTTAAAACCATTAATATTTATGTTAAAAATGTTAAAACTAAAAATAAAGTTTTTTTTGTAGATATTGAATAGCTAAGGAAAGAATGAACAAGGCCTATAAAGGTTCCTAAATGTAATGCTTTTTTTTTAAAAATAACTAACGAATACCTCCGGTTAAACAAGAACGATGGATAGAGTCGGGGTTTTACCTTCGGCCTACGGGGACGACGGGGGGGATTTCCGATACCCCCATACATGTCCTCATGGACTGATCAGACGGCCTCGAAAACCCAACTAAAAAGGATACTAAAAAGAAGAATCATAAATATGAAATATTTTCTCTCAACGCAGGAAAAAGTGGTACTGTTGGCTCAGAGAAAGCTTTCTGCACTCATCACATTGCAGACTCTGCGAAGTGTTTCAAGGTCAATCTAATCAGCAGATATGTCATCATGGAGAAGATCACTAATATTATACGGAGTTCATTAATCAACGAGCAGACATGACAAATACAAATTGTAGTTTTTTATAAGTTTGCTTCCGGGATTGAAAGTTTTTTTGTGAGCATGTAAGATCAGATAGATGTTATTGAATTTTTCCTGTAGATGTTATAGTTTTTTCTAGTTTGAATTCTATAGCTCTGAACTCTTTCGGGATGGCATCATATTAATCATTGAATTTAATATCATATTTTTACAGCTAATATGAAACGCATAAATTAGTGCAAAGACAAAAATGCATTAATAAACAAGTTATAAATAATGACGTTGAAATATATACAATTATAGATTCATAAGATATTATATATATATATATAATATAATAGATATATCATATATTAGAATATTACTAAAATATATATCTAAAGAGCATATATTAAGTATAATCAACGTATATATATATAAATATATATAATAACCTTATGAGGAGTTTCATGGCACAGATAAATATGTTTTTTTCAATGTATATTTTTGCCATATCAGTTGTTTTTAGAGTGGGTATAGGTTGGTGATATCTAAGCATAAGTTAATTATAGGATTCTTGATGAAGACACGATTAGACGAAACTTGGAAATATTAAAAATTATCTTTTAGGAAGATATAAGATAAATTTTTGCTCAACAGAGAAAAAAAACTCATGTAATAAATAAGTTGCTCAATATAGGCTTGTATAAGAAATAATAATATAGGTGAAGCTTGAGATAAAAAATCTAAATAGATCGTTAGTGCGTATAAGAATATCAATAGATACTTTCCGTATCTAGTTTTTATTTGTATTTTTTTATAGAATCATAGAGATTCCTAGACCGTACTGGAGCATTCCCAAAGGACCAATGAAAATCGAGGAGTTGGATTCGCGCACCAATGTTATGATTGAACACAGTAATATTACCTGGCACCTTTACTAACCCATATTGTATTGGATTTACTCGAATTGCGAGATGTAAAACTTCAATCAGCTAACAGGTAGGAATGTGATCGTATAATGTACAAAGCTAGAATAGATTATATTACTATCTGTGGCCGGAAACAAATTTTCACTATTGTTTTCCGGACACAAAGGATTTTTCAATACTACAGAGAAAAATGACTATCCGAGAATCGTTCTGCTCTCGTACTCGGGATACACATGATACAACACGTACGATGAGGAAAAAAAGTACGACAACTATTATTAAATTATTTTACACTTTTATTAAAAATCTTACGCAAATTAAATTTTTTAAATCACACTCTGCTCAGAAATTTTCTAGTCGCACAAAAATTTATTCATTCGTATCAAAATATAAAAAAATAATATTGAAAAAATGAAAAATAATATATAAACAACGCAAGAATGTATTAGATTCGACTTTCGCCAGTGGAATTTGTGCACGAATTCATAATAGAGCTGAAATTAAATCTGGGGTCGAGAATAGTACGAAAATTGAGATGTTGAAATAAGAGAAAGTTCGCAGAGAAAATATCCTAAAATGTAGAAATAAGGAGGTATGGGTCTAGAGGCTCAGAATAGCAATATTCGTACGACAAACAAAATATTAATATTAAAGAGTAGAGATTTGAGATAGAAAACATGATACGACGCCCACCAAGTCAAGGAGAGCCATGGCATTGCGAGTAGACTGCGTCCCATAAATGTGGTGAAGGCACACTCATAAAGGCTAGCAACACCGCTAAGGAGCAATTGATGGTATGAAGTAATTCTTAAATAGCTTTTGTTTTGTGATATTATAATCTATATATAATATATTTTTGCTGTTCTCGCAGTGGTTCGCGCCGGATCAGCGTATATAATAGTATTATATATATATATGAGTCACTACTTATTAGAGGGCGCACATATCGCCTATAGCCGGTATTCTCGCACGGTATATATATATGATGTCGATCATATCATTATAGGTGACGATATATATATAGTAGGTATGTACTAATCAATATATAATATATATATATATTATTATATATATATATATATATTATATATATATTAATACATATATAATATTATATATTTATATATATATATAATATATATAATATATATATATATATATATCATATATATATATATTTATTATTATAATTAAAGAGCTCTCATTATTAATAGCAAAAATTGTTTTTGAGAACTGGGTCAAACTTTGGGCGAATTTGGGTTATAAAAATCTGAAAGCCATTCCAAGAAAAACTGAAAAATATTCGTTTTTCTCAATTAAGAGAGTGTTATTTGGCCACTCAAATATTCTGGATTTATTGAACGACTTTCAATGTATTGCGCGATTAATCGAGACTTTTGACAGCTTTATCTTGCAAACAGTTTTAATGCACAAAATTCAGTGCAGTTTGTACAGTGATGTACAATGTGATAACCTATAGTGATGGTATATCTAATATACATAGCTTATATATGTACGTATATGATATATAATAACTTTATATATCATTATTATATTATACTATCTATATATAGCAGAGGTATATATAGTATCATCTATTATCTATACAATAATAATACCATTAATTATATTAATAGCAACGGTGAAAATAATAATAGTTTTGACCTAGTTATTAGGTAGAGAACATAGTATATATATCTTGACGATAATATAAATATCTCTTTATTAATTTATATGTTCTTGAGACATTCTTTTTTACCGGGCGGTGAAATTATAACAGAAGAGAGATACGAGAAGAGAAGAGTATAACGAGCTTGATTTGATTAAAAAATAAAATTTTGTTTAAATAATGCTCTTTAATTATTGAGTAAAATTATTACCACTAGTTTTTTGCGAAATCGAAGATGACTCGCCTTACATCCACCGAGTGAGCAAGCAAAGGTGCAAATGTTGATTCGTCTTCTTTTTTACAAATATATTAACTTAACCACATCAGAGATACCCACCTACCGGTCAACAAAGAAGCCATGGATAGAGTCGGGAGTTTTCCTCACGGGGTACCTAGACCGGGGGAAACACCGAACGGGGGGGCTGGTGGGAACGGTCAAAAACCACACAACCCGCGTCTCTGATTCCCCATCTCGCTTGTGTGGGGACACTCTCCAGCCTGTAAGCAGCAACTTTAGGGGACAGAGTTAATAATAAGAAAATAAAATAAAATGGTAAACATTATTTGGTCACACTTAATTAGAGAAAATGCTTACGTCAGCTTAAGTTCTGGTCGCCACGCATCTTGTTCGTATACGAGAGATCTATATGCAAGGTATTCTAAGGTCACCAGTGAAACAGAGAGATAATGACTTTGTTTCCAAAGCAGTAGATAAAGACTGGTCTTATTATCTCTTATTATATATAATTAAAGCACTTATATTGGTTTTATTTATGTTGTTATTAATTCAAAAGTGAGGTTAGAAAATACACAATTAATTTTTTTCTTTAGAGTATTTCATCCTGATGACAATTGGTCTTATGCTGAATCATAAATTGTTATTTATTTGTTCTCTGATAGATTTGTTTGTATTCTCTTCTGAGTTTACTATGATATGTGTAAAGAATTCTGGATGCTGCTCTATATATATTAATAATTAACTCACTATATATATATACTATATTTGATATATAATATCTCTGTATACTTCTTCGTTATAAATACTTTTTATTAATTATATATATCTATAATACTAAAATTATTCAGCCGTATTATTCACTATATACGTATATAATTATCTATTTACTATTTACAATAATTATTATATTATAGTAGTAACTAGGTAATTAAATCAAGTATACTAACTGTATATATCATATAATAATATATATATTTATATATATATATATTATATATATATTATTATATATAATACTTCTACCCCCTTCGGGGGGTGCATGGTCTTTTCCCTTCCCTGGGCACCAGCCTGAACTAGACACTTTCCATTCAACTCTTGGTCCCACAAGATCGTCCTAGGTGTACGTTCGGTTCATATCGGAAATGTTACAGCGATTGAAGTCGTTAATAATATCAAATCTTGTGAGTGGGCAAAAAACTCTCTTACATCTGACGAAAAACGAATATTTTTCACCTATTTTTTTCTTTGGGGTTTGTCGAAATTTTTTGAGCGAGAGATTTCTATATAGACCACGCCAAAACTTCCGTCATCCAGTTGTTATATGTGACAGCCAGTGCCTGCTCAAACAATTTTGTTCTGTCTGTACTCTTGTAGATTAGGCGAGATGCCTCCTATGCAGTGTGTAGTTGAGTGGTTACTGAGGTAGTGCTGTGTGGTGGCGGGGATATATATATACAGTTATATAATAATAATATATATTATTATTTTTTTATATTAATTTTTATTTATATTATTTATATTTAATTTTAATTTTATTATTTTTTTTATTATTATTTATTTTCAATTTATTAATTAATTTATTATTATTTAATTATTTATATTATTATATTATTATATTTTTATATTAATTTATATTTTCATATGTTTTCTAAAAAAAAACTTGAACGGGTTAGATGCTGACCTACCTTTACGTGGGAATTTTAATTTACATATAATTAGGTGGTTTGAGACATTCCATTCTTCATACATAATCTTAATATATATAATTATATATAATATATTATATTATTATATATATATATATAATATAACTTATATATATAATAATATTATATATAATTAATATATATATATTAATATATATATATATATATATATATATATATATATATATATATTAATATATATATATGGGCTAAAAACGCCATGATTAGAGGCAATTAATGTACGTCCATAAAACAAGCAATGACCCAAAGGTGCCAAATATATGCCTTGTGAGTAGACATACTTGCCAAATTATTCTACTAATGTGTATCAACCTATCGCTAGATCTGGTACCTATATATATATATATATGATATATACTATCTCCTGTAAATTATATTGTAACATATAGGTGTATATTATATAGCTTCCTTCATATCATCACCATTTGGTGAGAGGAATGTCAGATGAATAGATGAGTAGGGAGACGCGGAGGGACGTATGATCCAGTCACCAAACACGTGCTCTCTGCCTCATTGGTCTTATTGAGATATGTAACTCTCTCATGCCGAGAGGTTACCTATATGATTAGGGTCAATGTCATACTCTCATAATTTAATGGCTAGTTCGTATAAAGGCGGATTGTATTTGCTCATGTGTTACATCACTACGATTAATGTGCGTGCGGTTGCTCGTCATTCAGCCAAATACTTATTATCTGGTGATGTACGAGAGAGGCTACTTTTTCTTGGTGACATCGAAACGCTCGCTAACTATGACTTCATTATAAGAGAGAGTAACTTAGATTCAGAGTGCTCTCGATGTGTACAACGCGAGTCTGAATCTCATATGTGCAATCACTGTAATAATTAAAATTAAGGTGGAACCAGAGTGAGTCTAGTTCATCTCAACCATTTTGGAAGCCCAGTGTGACATTGGGAGCGCTGACTCTCCTGAGAAATTTATGTGCTGCAAATTTAAGCTGATAAATAAAAAAATATGCTAATATAAAAAAAAAAAAAAAAAACAAGAGTATATTTTCTTTTCCCTTCATCATTGGCGTGAGGCTGTACAATGCTATATCCAAGTACGAGTAGACTCATTTAATATTCTATAGTATGTGAGTTAATCTAAAGCACATCGCAGAAGAATTAGACTCTTATATCTTTAAAAAACTTATAATATACAGAATACAAAAGTTCTGTCTGCCCTTATCCTCAAATATTGCACACGAGAGAGAGATCTCGTGTCCCCAGGGGCTTCTAACTAAGTTTTACTGTATAATTTGAACCAGCTCTCTAACCCTAAAATTTGAAACATTTAGGACGTGACTCTGATAACGACTCAGGAGAGAGATAATAATCAACAGAGTCCACGCGAAACTCTCATTAAGAGTGTATCTACTCCGTCGCGTGCGAGTGAACAAAGATAATGCATAACGAATCTGACAGGTCCATAACAATAGGCTCCTCTTCACGATACATATTTGGAATGGATATGACACTCTAATTCTCCCAACGCCTCTATATCTCAACCTCAACAACCAATATGGCAGGAGAATGTGCCCTCATCTGGTTTTACATCGAGAGTGAACTAGAGATCGATGCCCAAGAATTGCCCTGCGAACAATAATAGGGAAGATTACGAGGCGTAGTCTGAATAAACTGATTGGCAGCTGACTTAGATCACTCTATGGACCAAGAGGATTGAGCCAATATTCTAACCACTTAACCATATATTCGATCCTATACGATGTAAATCAATATTAGTAGTAGCGAACTGACTCAAATCTTATAAGATTTTAGAGATTCGATATTTTTTGGATCTAAGTGACTCCAGAGGTTGTTCAGCTTATTGTCAACCATTACTTCTTCACTGCAGTGAGAGCTATAAATTAGAATTGCCAGCGCTTGCAAAAAGATCCTTACTCGAGATCGTCTGCTACAGTTATAATATGTGTCGATAGACACAGAGAAAAGGTTAAGTCCAGACTCTTCTATGAAACCTGATATTCGTTGATCGTTTGTATTATCAGGGTATGCACAGCCCCGACGAGTTGTAGAGCGCAATAGGAGAACAGAGTCAAAACACTAGTCCACGCTGGACCCCAAGAGTTTCTCCGGAATGTAATCGTCTTAGGAGAGAGACAAACAAAGCTTAAAATTTGGCCGTATACCCCTTGTTATCCCTACTCTCACGTAGCAAATGCCTCGTAATAACATCCAGAGAATGTCAGTCCTCATTCTAATTCCCTCGCGAATAAGTAAAGAGTCGACTATGGTTTATGGAAATGTATTTCGAAGAGTCGTGGGAATAGAATATAGATCAAGAGAGAAATTTCGTTCGAAAGGAATGAAGACACCACTAATAGGCCCACTTAAAGTTTTCGATTAGAATCGTGGGAAGCGTTCTTGATAGAACGCTGTGCGTTCCTCGCAGTACTGTGGATAATGATATTTCATAGGTCGGACATTATGTAAGTATGAAATCGGAATCTGTGGCCCCAAAGAACAGGTGCGCCAAACCACGAGATGCATTTATTTATAACAAACCTAAAAACATACCTAAACATCCATCTAGAATAACCGGCACATCTCTCTGTCACTCTACCTACACCCTCGCAACCAAACTGAGCCGATCATCAGTTCTCTCGTATTGACTCGGCTGGCATACACATTGTAAACATAGCAGATTGCTTCTATAGAGATACAGCATCACATATTAGGCACTATACTGATGTAAACGGATATAGATGTAGCCGCGCGATATAGGATTATGTTCTCTAGCGTAGCAGAGACCTTCACGCTCGCACAGCTGACAATTAATAGTGGTATATATTTAATACTCACTTTTATATTTATATATTTGCCAAGCGTTTTCGGTCTATAGACAATCTACTGTTTTTATCTCAACTCAAGCAATTTTTACAGAATTAACATTTAGCTATATACTTGTGTCATTATCCATATACTGATAGCTGAAGAGAGGGACGAGTGGCGACATCAATATTGAGAAAGAAACAATATTTATCTGCTCGCCATGCGAATAACTTCACATTAAATAAGTAGTATACATATATAGAACCACACACCTTCAACAAAAATGCGGAATAACTAAAATTATCTCACGATTGCCTCTAACTACACACAACCTATCAATAGGCATTAGGAGAAAAATTCATTATCAAAAGGAAAAAAAGTTTCCCCTTCATCATGTAAATTAAAATAATCATCAAAATTAATACCACGCCATATATTGATATTAAGTAAACATATATTGAAAATATAAACTTAATATGTTAGCAAATCTGTATGATATAACTGGTGAAAATTATATAGAAGACAATAACATTATAAATAGACGCATTGAAAGTAGGTTAAACATTAAAACAGGCAAAACTGCACTTGTTGCTGCTAGTAGTTCCAATAGTAGTAGTAGTAGTAGTAGTAGTAGTAGTAGTAGTAGTAGTAGTATTTTTCGAATAAGTTCAACTATTAATAAAATTTATATATAGTATTGAAACGTTATAAATATCACCTTTGAATACTAATTTGAAACATTTAAATAGCATATAATGTAAACTAAGTAAAAATAATCCTATAATTATAACATCATTACAAGGAATAAATTAAAATAATACATATAATATAGATATATTTCAAGATCAATCATATATAAAATATTTATCATCTCGAAAGAAACTATATTATATAAATAAATATAATAAAAATAATATATATATCTAAAGAGCTACTATATTTATTTATAACTCCTTAAATATTAGTAAAATCATAATGCTTCTAGACAAATATGACAAATTAGTGAGTACTGATAGCTTACAGGTATAGGCACACATAGAGTAAGATGCCAAACTGCAGAGTTACTAGATAAAAAGCTAGACACGAGACAAGGGATTCACTCAGAACGCTTTTCTGATATCCAATCCGTGTCACTCGGACATTGGATGACTGAAATTTTAAATATATATGGCTTCTATACTTATATGACAATATTAACTTCTATATTTAGAGGAAGTTTCGATGGTATACATCAGAGACGAAAGTGACATGTAAGGGAAGGCGACGAAGTACACCCGGTCACTCCATCTGTAAGGGGGGAGCATGCGCCCCATATTAATATAGACAATGAAAGACCCACGGTAGTAGTAGTGCAAATTCTGAAAACGTTATAATCAATAAAAATATTGTCATAAATGATTCTTCTGTCTTGAAGTGTTATGGTAAGCTAAATGAGTCCAATATTGTAACAACTAGGAGCCCTCTGCATGCAGGGTATATATTTTTCACATTAAATTTACCTCATCATATAGTTATGAACCAGGTAAGGGTCGGAGAAGTCGATAAAACAGATAGCTTGTTAAACCCCATTAAAAGTGCTGTTAACGATAGCTGTGGTGACAGTAAACAAGTTGCAGCCGATGTGGCGGAAAACAAGCAAGTCGGTAAAATCGACAACCCAATCTCTTATCAGGTTCATGACCGTATTAATGGAGTAAATTATATAATCGATTCCGGTGCTTCTAAAAGTCTTATAGCTGTAGGGGCTCGTGCAAATCACAGTCCACCTGTCGGGTTTAATGTATGCGGGCAAACAATTCATAAATCGCTATTTAATAATGTTAAAAATGTTGTAATTGACATAGTCTTGTAGGGTCCACTTTATGCCCTTAAGAGACGGCATTTAAGTGTCACCTAGACCGAAACCCGAATCGTAACCTCCAATATGATACTACTTTAGGGTCTTTTATAATCAGTCCTGTTTAAAGGAAATATTTCAAATATTCCCTTCGATAGTTTTTATTTCTAATAGTAAATATAATACTCATATCATTTGGAAACCTTGACTTTGCCACACATGCACAATACTAGAGTAGAAAGCGAAGTATTCTATACAGTATATTAATCTCTCAATTTAAAAATTCTCAATATTAATTCATGTTCGCATTTTTGAATACTATCTTTCTAATCTCTCTATAGTCTATTTTAAATCCTCATCAAACATTCTCAAATTATTATTTTAGAACGTCGTACGTGTGTCTTAGTTCCTATTTACTTTTACTCTTTTTTAATTGAAAATTTTATCTGCGATATTATAATAGAGTTATATTCGGGGTGGGTAAAACTCGCTACTCACTCCTCGCTGCATGTAAAAAATCATTAAAAATGTAAAATAATAAAAACTATAATGATTTTCGATACTATTGCTGTGGAGTTAGGCCTATTTTTGAAAAATATATAGTTTTTTATTAACACATTAAAAATCAACTGAGGCGATATTATGCACTTTCGAGAGCGCTGGAGAATGGCATGATGCGATGATTAGGCTAGGTTACAAGTACCTTAACTATAGTATATATATATGACGAAGAAGTAGTATCAGCGCTCATTCATCCTGTAACAAGTATTATAATCGAACTAGCAATATACTCTATCTTAATATAAGGTTAGGATGTATATAATAGGAATCTAACCTAATATCTATAAGACAGAAAATCCTCACAACTTACAACTACAAACTAGAGAGGCATGAATTTGAACAATATCGTTTAGTGGCTACAGGATGTGCTAAAACGATCAACTTATCCACTGGTCCTTCCCTGATCAGGTACGTTCTATGCCAAAATAAAAGAGGCGCTAGTATCGATGTACATAATATCAGACTTTCAGAATAGAGCCATAAATAAGAGGGAGTAGAAGGTTCGCAAACATATGCTTACTCACCAACCTGACAGATGCATAATTGCTTTATACTCGCTGAAAGGAAGTTTGACCTTCATTCTAAGTTATGAAGCTGGAACCTAAACCCAATACGGTACTACACCATCCACCACGCTGATTGCATAAAATACTTTCCGATAACATCAACTTGGGTGACTTATTCATATCAATAGTTTGCCGATTCGGTTGCGGTTTCTAGCCCATTCATTTTTCTCCAATCATCATGGATACTCTCTACAGGGAATTCCAGAACGTCCCTACGCAACTGGAGTGAGTGCTTATACATTCTGCAGACTGTAGAAAGAACTACCTGCAGCCTCCTTGAAAGGGTCTGAAAGAACACAATAAACTTTCATACACAGTATGTAACTTGAGTAAGATGTCAAGCTAGCCAAAAACTGAAAATTGACTATCTTTGGTTACCCAATAGATAAAGTGGGGTTAGGACCCGAAAGAAGTGATAAAATTAAAGAGATATTAGCACTCCAAAAACCCAAAACTATCAAGGAATTACGAAGTTATCTCGGGAAAACTGGATTCTATCGTTCTACTGTGCCAGTATACTCAAATATTACCGCTCCACTCTATCATTATTTGAAAGTAAATATGGGAACCGAAAAATCACGTGGGACCCTTCAGGGTGAAATAAGCCTTTTAAAGACCGCAAGGCAGCTATTTAGAAACGCCAATTTACAACTAACTTACCCAGGCCCACTCCAGCCCTTTCGACAGGTCATCATACACTCCACCCATACGCGCCGCCGCGCGCCGCAGTCATCTTATCAACGCAGTCGAAGGAGGGGCTCCGATCGCCTTCTACAGTATTATATTCTCAACCATGGAGCGGACCTATGATGATGTAGGAAAATTATTAGTGCTTCTGACGAAGCTCTTGAAAAAATATGGATACCTTCTCGCTAATCGACCTATCGAAATATTCACACAATCGCGGGAAATTATACGAAGATACAAAAAAAATTAATGACAATAAAAATTATAATTTACGGGAGATTCGAAGCTTGAATCTCTTGTCGGCTTATCAAGTTTCTTGGGAGTTGATCACTAAGAAGACAAATCCATTAAGTGAATATTTATTAAGTAACCACCTTGTTGATGAAGACGAAATTTCCATCCATGCAACAGAACATTGCAAAGTATTGAAAAAGAGGGAGGAGCTAACGGAGCCACGCCTCCCAAGCCCGGTGATTGGTTCAACCACAACCGAGTCCGCCAATCAGGCCGAGGCTGAGACAATAACAAAGAGTCAGGTGATAAGACCTTTAAATACCCTGATGTAACGAAACCCCTGATTTTATCATAGAGAAATTACACTGAAGCCTATTAACAAGTGTAAATGTATGACGCTTGTTCGAATCCCTATGATTCCGTATAAAACATTGAAGAAGGAAATAAGGATATGGGTCACTTTAATGACCATTCATATCCACACTACCTTCTCGCCAGCAATATCTTTACCCTCATGGGAAAAGCCAGATCGTACATCTACGATGAGGTTGTTAATACGAAGAAAGTAAAGTCAAGAGAATTAGTAGGAAAAGAAATTTAGAATACAATTTATACAAATTGGATGAAAAAGAATTAAAAGTAGATGAATTAAATAGACTCTATTATCACCATTAAACACTCAAAATATAATCTTATAGTATGATTGCAGATGATTCTCGCTGCGGCATAGTATCGAACTGATTAATCATACTCGATGCAGCGGAGAAGATAAGGGTTAACTTAGTTTGTAGATACGCTAGTAGATCCGATGAATTAAAATGCACTGACCTCATGAGTATAAAATCACTGGAGTTTATAAGGGGGGTGAGTTGGGTAGATAGGCAGGCGTCTGTGGCTGTCATGTTCAACAAGAGACTCTAATCAATTTTTGGTTTGACAGGGATTATAAGCCAGGAGAGATGTCCTCATTCTGTTATTGTGCTGTACGCAATTCTGTGTTGTGTGGTTTCTTGTTCCTTATCTGTCAAAAGAGTATCTAGTGCTCTGTTTGTCATTCATCTCCAAGGCGAGGTGTTTCGTCTCCTAGGGTTCTTTTTGCGTTTCTAAGGTCGTCCGTTCATGTTGCTATGCAGAGTTATGCACTCGGGCTGTGGGGCTAGCGATTATATGGGTCAAGGTCACCTGTCTCTGTTATGTACAGTCTTAATATTGCAAGGCATTATTTCAGATTGGGTTATGGATTTGGGACACTGCTATCTTGGTTTTGTTTTCAGTATGAGTATTTATAAATATTTCTCAGATGTTACGGTGGATTCATTACTGTATCTATTTAATAGATATGTAATATAGTACTCAGATTATTTCAGTATTATATATTATATGTAAAGAATTAGTATCACTCAATTCGGTAATACAGTTTAAAATGTATGGATGTATAAAAGATAGTATCCTTGTGTATTATCGATTATGATTCAGAGACGTGTATAGCAGCTGTACCACTTATATTTGCACGAACTATATTGGCGCGCTGATATAGGATAATACCTAACGGACACTCGATATTTCTCCTTGTATTATATATATACTATTCATTTAACGCGCTCAATTATACATATGTTATATAGATAAGTTACCTTATATATATACATAGCTCGGAATAACACTCATCATATATATATATTATATATTATATATTACTAATAATTATGATATTAATTAGATATATGATAATATATCATACTTATCTCATTAAATATACCTTGTCCTTCAGGTGGAACTAGAGACGAGAGATGAGCCTTACCAAATTCCCACTGGCAGAATGGGGAGAAGCCAGAATTCAAATCATTGCCTAATAGATCAATCAGTTACTAGGCCGACATCTTTAAGATAACCGCGCGTTTAACAGCTGTGCCACATATCGAAAGGAACCTATTATGGTAAGAGGACATTTGAGGTTTTGTCCAAACTCAAGGAAGGATGTTGTTCCCAGACAGGGTTCCAATATGAACCGAGTGATGCGAACTCTGTGATGCATGCAACACTATTTGATAAAGGTTAAGGTATGGGTTACTCTGGAATGTGGACACTCGATGAAAGGATGATGAGTACCCTGTTGTGGAAAGAAATCACATGACTCTCCATGATGAGTAGAAGAGTAATTTCCGGCAATATGGTTCGATCTGCTTTGAATGGGAATTGGTGAGATAGAGTTAGTGAGAGTAGAGAGTTAAGTCGATAACCCTAGATTTCACCTTATTAAGGAGAACAGTGTGTGCGAATCCCCCTAATATATGATGTTGCTCGCCATACACAAGGGCGGACAACACCTGTACAGGCAAGGACTGAGGTGGATGTGAAGTATCAGAGGCGTCCAGCACACTCTCATTGAAGCTTGTTCAGAAGAGAAGTAATGTAGTCTCGTACGTCAAGGTCATTGAGTTGAAGGATGGAAAACTGCAAGAAAATAGCTCATAAATAGGGAGGTTTATCAGTATGTTGTTGTGGGAAGATATTCGAGTAGATAGATAAGAAACGTTTTTGACGCTAGTAATAACTATTGTTGATGCACTAGTGTCGCCCATATATTAGAGATGACGACGATGGAGGAGACCGAGAGGCACTGCCGCAAGGCTACCATCCTGAACATTGATGGTGAGATTGCTGTTTGAGTGAGTCGACTTCCCAAATTGAAGTAAGTAATGAAGATACGGGGGATAGGAGACGCAATAGTGATAGAGAGGATGCCATTCTGAAAGTAAGAAAAGGAGTTGTGGATAGTGTCAGACCGTGAATGAACGCACTATTAATCACGCATTTCTACCAGGATGAACGGTGACCATTTGCTAACAGCTGATGCAGAACGACCCTGGAAAGAAAACACCAGAGACAAGGATAGACTCACACGCAGAAGAGGGATAAGTCGCTAGAAATCAATCAAACTCTATCGAATGTCATCGATATGTCTAGTGCCCATGTAGAAAAAAGCATTCACGCGAAATTGAGTGCCAGCAGACAAAACCAAGAATGACAGAAGAGAGATGAAAAGAAGATTAACCAATACAAGAGTACGTGGTAGAAAAGAGTATTCAGAAACTGGCGAAATCAAAGATAGATTCAAGTTAATAAAAGGAAGTGTTCAAAATTCTTTCTGATTGAGGGAGATTCAGAAAACTTTAGAAGAATGAGGCTTAAAGCAATGGACGAAAGTTCGATGGTATGAAGTAGGGTCCTTCGTTATGACACGGAGATCTGAATAAGTCGCACGTTTCCAGCAAGAAGGAAAGGGAGGATAATGTCGTAAGGTGGTTTTAGTGCTGGTTGCCCTTTTTAAGGCCTTCATGGATGCATGTGAGTAGGATAAAGAAAAGTTTTTTGGAGGACCGTGAGACCGTTAGACAAGTTGAGTTCAGATTGAAAGATAGGCACGTGGGGACATAGTGCGGAAAGGCTTTCCTAAGTTTCATAAACACTATCCACCCAAACATTAAATTCATTATTGAACACTCTCAAAACAACTCTCATGACTTGGTCCACCTCTAATGACTTGGTCCACCTCTAATATTATCCAATTCACTAATTACAGAAAACCTATATCCAAACTCCCTTCTTACATAACCACTGGTTCTCTCCATAATCTTAAACACTAAAATGGCACTCTTCTTCCCTTTTCTTACGTGCTTTCCGCATATGCTCCCCCTCCTATCTTCAATCTGAACTCAACTTTCTAACCTCCACTTTCAAAAAACTTTCTTATCCTACTCACATCATGCACAATAAAGTTTTAATAAAGGGCAGAACTCATAAAAACTACTACAAATCCTCCCATTAACCGCTGCCTTTAATTCCAACTCGTCCTTCTCTCCCTGTCAATTTTCTCTCAACGTCACATTAAAAATATTTTTGCCAAAACTTTACGCTTTCACTTGATATCTTCCCCCTTAAAAAAAAAACCTTAAACCACACATATATCAACCCGTCCCTCCTACGGAACTCTCCCAATGTTCTATAAAAAATTCCATTCAAAATTTTGCAATCCCTTTAACATTGAGAACCCCTGATCTTAACGCCGCCTTTCTATCAACAACACACCATGATACCTTTTCTAATGACAATCAAATTCTTCCTATGAAACTCCTATCGCTCTACATATATATCATTCCATTAACATTAACCAAATAACAAGACACCAATCTTACATGTACAAAATTTTATCTAAAAACGTAAAACTCACTGAATTCAATTTTGTATCATATATTAATTCCAACACATAATTTTAAATATAACACAAGGCGATTATAACAATTGCACAATACAAAATAATACTTCTGAGCACCAACAAACATTTTTAAAAAAATGCTTTAGAATCAATTAACTTACCTAATGAGCTTTTATTAATAATTTTTTGCTTTTTTAAATGTTTTAGTTTATAATATATACTTCTGAAGGGATTCAGCTCTAGAACGAAAGCTCAAGAAAAATATAATTGTAAATAACTTGTTAAAATGTGGCTAACCTACTTTCTCTTAACCTTCAACCCATTTATATCTTCTAATCTTGATTCCTTCACACATTTCATATAAATAAGGCCCTCTACTGGTAAATATGGTTGCCACTAGCGATTGAGAGAGGTCTTATACCTCCCATATATATATATAACTATATTATATATATATATATATCTAATATAATATATACTATATATATAGTATATATAATATATATATATATATATATATATACCCTAATATATATTAAATATATATATATAATATAATATATAATAAACGCTTTTCTTCTAGAAAATCAATTAATTTTTTCTAAAAATTTCTTTCTAAAACTATTTATTTAATTGAATTAATTAAATGTATTCCTTTTTTATAATTAAAAATAATATTAAAATTATATATATATATATATATATTATTATAGGGTTATATATATAATATATATATAATATTATATATATATAAGAACTAATATATTATATATATTACACATATATTTTTTTTTTTTTTTTTTTTTTTTTTTTTTTTTTTTTTATTTTTTTTACAGATTACACAATTTTTCTGGCCCTATTTCAAGGAGGGGGCAAGAAAAACAAAATACATGAAAACCCACCAAGCCTAACACAAATCTCTTAGGTGAGCGCAGACGTGAGGTTTTAAAGGAAAGGAAGATTCACAAAAGTAACCAGTTTGGAAAGAGACAGGAAGTATGGCAATGCGAGTTCCACAGATACTGAGAACTGGCTGGAAAGAAGGATGGCAACACAACGACGAGTCTGGGGATTTCGATGACTCTCACGCAAATTCCAATGCGAGGGCAGGCACCCTTGTATTACGAGGGCGGACGCATGGAGGGTGGAATGCGAGCGGCCAACTCACCTGAGCATCTAGCCGCTGTAGTAGCTATAGAAAAGAGATAGTGCGCCAACGTCACGTCCGCAGAGATAGAGGGTCAAGAGAGTTGAAAGTAGGGGACAGTTTATAAGTTTCTTAGGCTTTAGACTCATACTCTATCCAATAGAAGGTGGCCGCCGAAGCCCCCCCAGATGTGAGACAGTACTCCAACAGGGGCGAATAAGCCCTTATATAACTGGGTAGCTGTGAAGAAGAAAAAAATTCCCGAAACCTGACAACTCCCAGCTTCTTTGAGCGCCACCTTAGCAACCATTGTGATATGAGGTTTTTCAAGACAATTTTCTTGTGTGTTCAGACCCAGAATGTTTATGTTGTCACAGGTGAACGTTGAGAACCGATCGAATCCGAAGAAGAAAGGCTGAATGTGTTTTTTGGAGGGAGATGTAAAGAAGTTGAGTTTTTCAAAGAGTTAATTTCACAAGCTTCCAGTGGCCCCACCGGGAAATCCAATCCAGGTCGGCAAGAATAGAATCGGAAAGCTAAAGACGAGAGGCAACTCTAGATGCAAAAGAGGGAGCAGATTTGAAACGAGTGGAAGAATTGAGAGTTAAGTCATCGGCATAAGAGTGGATAGAGTTAGAAGTATAGCTGAGGAGATCGTTGATAAAAAGTAGGAATAAAGTTGGAGATCGAACAGAACTTTGAGGAACGCCACAATTGACATGAAAGGAGTAAGAGATAGCTCCATCAACGAGTGCTGATATGGAGCGATCAATGAGAAAACTTGGCAAGAGTAAGTAAAGAGATGGAGATAACCCAAAGGGAGGGAGCTTAGAGAGTAGTGACACACGCCATACCCGGTCAAAATCTTTGGATATGTCAAGCACCACCACGAAAGACTCCCCATAATAGATAAGGGCAGAACACCAAAATCAGTAGGAAAAGTATGTCATCAGTTGACCTCGAGCGTCGAAAGCTATACTGATGATCTGAGAGAATGGAATGAGATTCCAGATGATCCAGGAAATGAGAATTAAGAAGAGTTTCGAAGATTTTAGACAAAACACAAGTGAGAGCTATAGGGCGATAGTTTAAAGCATCAGAGCAGCTACATTTTTCGAAATTGGCTGTACATATGCGCGCCTCCAACACTGAGGAAATGTATTAGTATTAAGGCATAGAGAGTAGAGTTGA